>JAGDQP010004271.1:1353-86523 GCA_022664845.1 Lepisma saccharinum
AACTTCAAATTAACTGAAAAAACCTAAAAAAAAATTATTTTTTTTTTTCTTTTTCAAAAAATATTTTTTTTTTTTTTTTTTTTTTTTTTTTTTACAAATACGTAAATGTATATGTCTTGTGTATCGTTTGTGTATATTCTATTATTTGAGCAATCATCGTAATCTTGTTCTTCAATTTCACTTTTGTGAGATGAGCCTTCCATGAACTCTGCAAATCTACAAAAAGATACAAAAGTATATTACAAGCCTTCACTATTACACTAAATAAATTTAGAAGTTAATTAGCTACAGCAGTTCTTCATAATGATAGCTTAGCTTGTTATACTTTTATCCACTGAAGTTTATTGACATGCTTATAACGGCGCTGACGTATTTTATTTTAAAAGGAAACAAATTACAGAAATTACATTTACTACAGGTATATTGATGAAACGCCTTTAGAGCCGTGACGGATTCAGAAGGAACACGGGTAACAAGGGAAAATATCTGTTTTTATAAAACTATTTCAATAATTTACCGGGTAAGCTGCAATTTGTTTCCGGACAAATCTAATTTATCTAGAAATACCAAATTCTGGAGATAGTCGTTTCACATTCCATGATCAAATTTAGCGATCTTACATTCTCCTTTAACCTAGGAGAGACTTTTAAATAATTCAAGTATTTTAAACGTATTCTTGGTAACTCCATTATATTAGGCGTTTTAAAATCTTATTGCAAACGGTCATGGCAGAAAGAAAATACACACCCAAATTCGGACACAAAATGAATTTAAAATAATACATAGAAAATATCGTACGATAAAAAGTGGGATGGGGCAGTGCTCATCGGGTCAGAAATATAATGGGGTATAGAGCGATTTGAATTTTATGGATTGCCTCTAGGCATCTATCGCTCAGGCCGGAATAGCGGAGTAAAACAGATGTGGGAAGGTATCGGAAAGAACCTAAGATGACGTTACCATCCCGTTATTTCCCTGGTGTAACAGTAAGAATCTTGGAATGAGTTCAAGTTGGATGGGCGGCTGCTGGGATTGAACCCACGGTCTACTGAATCCTAAGCAAACGCTGTACCACAGAGCCACGGTGACTCGATAGAGTGATCTGAAGAAAGTATAAGCGAGGACTAAGAGAAAACCACAGATCACTTCAGCTTGCGCCTCCTAAAATAATCAGGAGTTTCAACTAGTTATAAGACCTGTTCTTTTAGAGACAATGAGCTATAACTTTATGTGGGTGACGTAATTTGTGAAAGGTAATAGAAAGCCATGGCGAAATTACAGTAGAAATCAGGTTCAAGAAACACACTGCAGAGGCTTAAAATAAATCGCCACATCCAGTTTATCATAACGTCACATTAAAAAGCTGCACCCTAATACTGACAACGTAAACGTGATAAGTTTTAGAAAAGGATGATGGTCTAAAACTTATACAAGATCAAAAATGTAAATTTAGAGCATGGAATGTTTAGTAAAATCGGGGTTCAACACTTTTATTTAGCACATGTAATTAAGTAAATCGGAAAGAATGCAGACAAACGAGTGCACAGTTTCAAAGTAGTTAATCTGTGACAAGTAATCGCAAAATGGAATGAAGCACCTTCGTTATACTGCCCCCCCCCCCCCCCCCCAAAGGATGACGCAAACTACCAAACTAGTGCAATCTTTTGTTCTTCGTTTGTGCCGTGTTTTTCAACAAAATGTTTCCTTTGTGCTCAATTCGTCGCAATATTACACGATATTCACTTTTATGATGCAGCTTCACACTCAAATTCGCAGAAAATTTGAATTTTGAAATGAAACTTTTGCCAATCGTGTGTGCTTCGTTGGTGCTGGAGAAGATTTCTGCCGTAGAAAGATTCGTTTGTGCTAAATTCGTCGCAAAATTGTGTGACATTCAATTTTGGTGAGCTAATCATATGTCCTCCTCATAAAAACAATAAAAACAGACCAATTTTGCAACGAATAGAGCGCAAAAGAACCTTTTTGTGGCAGTATATGGCACAAACAAAGCGCAAAAGATTGCACTAATTTTGATCAGTTTTGCGGCTCTTGGGAGGTTCTGCTTCACATATGGCGGGCAGCCCAAAATTGAATGTCGCATAATTTTGCGACGAATTGAGCACCAAAGAAACTTTTTTGTGGCACATTCCGGCACAAACGATTGCACTAGTTTTGATCGTTTGTGCCGTCCTTGGAAAAGGGGGAGCTTCACGCAGGAAGCATGGTTAATTGATAGAGCAAGAAATATCGAATACTGTCACTTGTAAATAATTCACTGATTTTCTCTTCATCTTTCTTTTTCCTCTGAAATATTTTACCTTTTAGCATGAAATGTGAAGTTTTATCCACCAAGAGAAAGGTTAGTGCTATTTTCAATTACAACTGCGAAGTTGCCTGGATAAAGGTTGCCAATCTAAATATATATGGATTGCATCATTATGACTGCCTACTAACATTATCCATTTTACTTAATTTTTGTACATAAAAATGAATTTGTGTATGCATTTCTATTCACTGCGCACGAAGCACTGAACTGATTTATTTATTACACAAAGGTGTGCAACTGTGCATCGGACTGAGACAGGTTTTTATCATTATCATCTCAGGTTTCTGTAATTAACATCAAGGATTATAGTCAATCACTGCGGTGCTAACACAGAATATTTCGAACTCTCAGCAGATGAAGTAAATGATCACAGTACAAATCACTGAATTTGTCTTAAGGAAGCCAGAACATCTGTAGGTAGTGATTATCATGTAACAGCTAACTTTGTTTTATTTCAACGTTAAGAAATGTCTATTTATATATCCAATGAACAATGTACACGTCTTTGGGAAAAAAAATTAGTAAAATTAAACTGAACGTTTTTTGTTCTGCTACAGCCCAAATCTGGCAAAGAACTCCTGGTAATGATCATTGTCACGCACCTAGCCTGAATATAAACTTTTTTTTATGGATTTTAGACATCTAAAGATCAGGCGAGAATAGAGGAGGGTAAAGCATGTATAGAGGAGTCGGCCACGGCCAAGTTGTAGGTACGATTCAGGCATTTGCATGGTGTGACGGAGGGAAACTATCAGTCAGGGCAGTACACCGATGGAATCAATTCCACGACCTCCAGAATAACATCAACTCTGAGCCAATTTAACTAAACTGCCAGATTACAGTGCCACAAAGAGGTTAATTATATCGTATTACCGCAGTATATATTTATATTTTTGAAATTTTTAATGATGACATATCTTCATTCACAATAAAAAATAATTACAAATAATTACGAAAAAACTTTTATCTATGAAGTTGACAACTTTATTAACTTAATAGCCTGCCGCTCCATTTCAATCATATCATTAGATCAAGTAACTATGTTAAGTGATTTCTGATAAGCTAAGAGAGAAATACATAAATACAGGTAAATTCATATGTAAATACTTATCTCTGTGCTAAAGTATAGCTGAAATTCTAAAAAAAAAAGTTTAATGAAACTATAATTTGAAAACGATATATAGACCTACATCTCATACGCAATCATAGTAAGTATAACATTCGTACACGCACAATTAAAACACAGTAAAGGCGAAAGCAATGACCAAATTAAACACAAAATTAATATTATGTCCACCTTTACATATTTGACTCTATAACGGGAGGTATAGTTTAAAGATTTATTGTCTACAATCTGAAGAGTCGCATACCAATGATCCAGGATTTCGATGTGCGTGGCACGTACATGGAATTTACCAGGGATATTTTCCGGATACGTAAATGTTCTCTATAAATTTATAATATTTGACCTTTTACTGCTTATTTTTATCATAAAATTTTACTCCGTTGTTGCCAAAATTTATATTTGTAGATAAATTACATTGGTTTGGGGAAAAATCGAAAATTGATGTTATAAAAATTGTTGAAAAATGTAGTAAAGAAAAGCATTTCTCCTCGATGGGGTGCGTGCCCCATTCCTCCCTCTCTTGATAAGGCACACATAGATAAATTATGTCTCTTACGAAACAAATCGAAATGTTTTCTGGATAAATTGTTCAAACAATGCTGCAAAAGACAAAGCATTTTCCATTCAGTGGACATATGCCCCGTCGTTCCCTCTCTGTCTAAGCCACTGAAAGATAACTAAAAATCCATATTTTTGCTTCATATCATTCTAAGATATTCTATTAGACTTATCTTGCCTGATTTCTATATTGTAAGACTAATTACAATAATCATAAATTTGGAGTCCGGAGCAGAACCCCGCCCACTTGGTGCTTCTCGGTGCAAATTTAGCATTGGAATGAGATTGTTAATATTCATACATTGGTATGGTATAATAGTGCGACCGAGAGCTATTTTGCGATAAGAAGACTTATTCGTATGTCCGTGGAATAAAAATAACTTTGTACCCCGTCTTTTGTCAGGTGGAGCAAACATCTCAGAGAGTCTCAGCCGAACATTTATCACTCGGTCTACAATTCGGTACAACTGTTCTCCTTCCTCTGGTTTATTACCGTCCATTGTTCATTACTATTTTAATATGAGAAATTTCAATCGTTTCATGGTTTGGCTCTTTTTACTCCCACTTTTGTCCCGCCAGTAATGAATGTCCACCGACTGTCAACGACGTAAACAATTACAGCTTCAGTATGTGATCATTTAAGAGAAGAGCAAAAAATGTATTGTTCAGTTGCGCTTAACGGTAAAACAGAAACATCTTGCACTATAAAAGATTCTCATAAAAGCGACAAGTCTATTCAAACGTAAGTCAATATAATCATTAATGTCAATGTAAACATATGTTTTAGTCACATGCTGCAAATACATTAGGACTGTTACTATTGTACAGTACTCTACCATATATTTTTTCAGTTATACCAAAGTAATAATTGTCATACTCCCAATCAATTTATAGTCAGGAAGTGGAGATATATGATAGAAATATGCGAAAAATGGGCCCTAATATCTTCCTTCTAAAATAGTTCCCAGGCGAAATATAGTTCCTAGCCATGATAGTGTCTGTACGGTTTATAGTTAGCAAGCCAAAAGCTTATTCACGAACATGAAGGTGTTCCATTTGCACTATGTCAAGTCTGCGATAGATACAAGACAAAGACCAACACAAAACAAAGGAAAACGCTTATTGCACCAATTTGGCCACAGTCCCGTTTTCTTAGACCCACATTAGTTGTTGAGACTTCATTATTGCCACAACATCGAGAGAGTCGTAAAGTCCATTAAGTTATTCATTATAAAGTTTCCTCCATTTCCCAGTCACCTTGTCGCGTTTCGGACAGTATATCGTTCTCAAAACCTTATTTTCAAACACTTGTAATTTGTGTTAATCTGATTCGGTCATGCTCAAATTTTTGCAACCGCAAATTATTACCGGCGGAATAAACGTTCTGTATATTTTAAATTTCAAATTTCTTCATATTATTCGCGAGGTTTGAAGAGTCTGATCTGAGTAGAGATATGCGTTGCTTGATGTTAAGCGGCTTTTAATTTCCTCGTGACCCCGTTTTGGCTTGTTACATATGCTCCCAAGTAGTTATTTTTTTTCATTCTCATTTTCATTCTTAATTGTTATGTATGTACTTCCGTTATTGCCTGTGTTTCGCCTTATCATGTATTTCGTTTTCTCTATGTTACCTGCAGACTTATCTCATCGCACACTGCTACTAAGACATCGGTGTTACTTTATAGTGATTCTTTATCATCCCCTTTATCATCTGCGTGCACGGTAATTGATTCATGCAATAAAATGTTAGTCCTTTCTGTCCTCTTTAATTTTCTGAATCGCAAATTCTTACACAAAGTTAAACTGTAATGATCACAAGGCATCACCTTGTTTCAATCCATTGCGTATCTCGAAATTATCTGACATATTATTACCTATCCGTGTTCTGTTTTCTGGGGTCACTGTGATAAATCCTCACTAGGTGAACATTTCGGAATTCCAAATTGTACCAGGATACTATATAGCTTTTCCCTTTTGATAGAGTCATATGCTTTCCCAAAATCAATGAGAAGTTGGTGAACAGTCTCACTGTAATCCCAATTTTTCTCCAAGATTCATCTCAAGGCAACAATCTGGTTTAACATGGATTTATCTCTTCTAAATCCACATTGCTGATCTCCAATTATTTCGTCTACTTATACGATTAGGTGAGTTAGATGATATTACTCAATTCTTTGTCGCATGTTGGGAGTAATGAGATTTCGAGTTTGTTATTACAGTCCGATTTATCGTTTCTTTACAAACCGGAACCATTTTTAAGGTTTTCCATTCCTTTCGAAGCTCTTTCTTTCTCCATATTAGCATTTATCAATTCATTCGGTTCCTCCATTAGTGCCGTTCCTCCCGCTTTAATTAATTGGGCTGGAATAGTGTCTATCCTAGTAATTTGAATTTATTTATTACATTTCGACCTCGTTTTTGCTAGGTTCGGGTATCCACGGTTCTGCCATTGAGATTTTAAATTATTCTCTTTTTCCCCCGATGTGTACAATAAGAAGTATGTCGATATACTGTTTCCTCACATTGATAATTTTAGTCAGATCCGCTTGAAGATCTCCGCGTGCATTTCTAATTACCATTAATCTAGGTTGGCAATATTTTCTTAACGAGTTTGCCCTTTGTAAAAATCTCTCATGTTATTTGTCTTGCCGTTTTCTTCTATCTCCTTAATCTTTTGCGTCGGAGATTCTCGCTTTTTATTTCTGAACCCGCGTGTGGCATTCCGTTCCCCGTTACTGTAGTGATAGGTATATTTTCGCTGTAAATACTTATTCACCGTTTCCTTTCTTGTCTCCATTCTACATGAAGCTAAAGGCATTCTTCATCCAACCAAGGCTTTTTCCTCCTTTTCTTCCTACCTACACGTTCCTTTGATTCACCTTTCACTGTATCATGAATTGCCTTGCAAGTTTTTTTACATCAATTTCACCATTAATTTCGTCTTTATTACTTCTCAAGTCGGCTAAGATTTCGAACCCATTTGGAATTTCAAGTAGGTTGTCTGCTTTTACTCTTGGATCATATAATCATTTAGCTTCGAATTTAAGTTATTTTGATCCTTTTGCATTCTTTGTTCGCGATACCTAACTTACCCTCACTTTTGTGACCAATAATTGATGCTCAGTGTTACTTTTCCACTCCTCTAAAAAACCTAATGTCCATTATGTTGGTGTGCATTTGTTTATCTACTAATACGTGATCGATTGGATTGAGAGATTTACCATCTGGAGATATTCATGTTCACTTGTGTACGTATATCTTTGTGTTCAAAGTACGTGCTCTTTACTAGTAGGTGTTTTTTGACATCGCGAAAGATATAAGTCTTTCTTCATTGCTTTGGCCTTTTTATGAGGACTGCATGTTCCTATAGCAGATATATATATTTCCTCCCTCCCTACCTTAGCGTTGAAATCACCTAATACAATTTTCGTATTACACTTCGGTAATCGGTCAAAAAAACTTTATAGTTCCTCGTAAAATGTGTCTTTGTTGTTATCATTAGCAACCTCGGTCGGCGCATAGACATTCATTAACACCGTGTTACACTATCGAGTATGTATTATAACGTACAGTGAGCGAATTTAACTCCTGAAATGCAAAATCGGTATCGTAGTCCATCCAACTTACACGGGGGGAGGGGTTCGCTTATCCACGTTTCGACATGAACGAGATATCTGTCCTTCCTCTTCCCTCTCCCTTCCCCTTTCGTTGACCCTAGCGGCACACTAGAAGGTATCGCTTGCTGATTACATTCTCTCCTGATTTTATCGTCGAAGGTCTGTGTCTGTGACGTCATATTTATGACAAGGACTTCTACCCCAAGCAGCCAGAACAACGTTCGTGTTAAGTTTTCATTAATGCTACTTCGTAGTCTGAAAAGAATAAATGTGTCATGTTTAGGTTTGCTAAAGGAATTATGAATTACTTTTGTGATAAAAAGTGTTGTGTAGTTGCTCACTTTGGGTATTTCCTACAGGTATTTCCTTTGGGCAAGTAATAATATAGAAAGGAATAGCTATAGGGCAACTTTCTGTGAATTTGCTGATCTCACCAATGATTGAAAGGAAAGGAAGAAAAAGAAACAATGTTCCTTGCTTTATGTATTTGTTTTTACAGAATCTACAAATAAGTCCTATAATTTATTTTTTCTTTCATATATATTTAGCCAAAGTTGACTAAAGATTTTAAAATGCGTTCAAATTCACACACACACAAATGTATTTAACGTTGTCCCCGAATTAATGGTGCAAACTTCGGTAGGTGATTACATCAAAACGACAAAAAATGTTCCTTTGAAAAAAATAAAATAAAATTGTTCCACATAGACAGGTTTCGCAAAAAAGATTTTTGATGTCAAAGAACTAAATCAATTAGTAGGGCCAACATACAATGGTACAAAGTTCGAAGGGTAGTTATTTGTATCAAAACCGAAAAAAAGACGTTTGAAGAAATGTTATGGTATGTCTAGTTTTGGAACTACAGGAGCTCCCAGTCTGGACGGTATCGTCTCAAATGTCCAGTAACTTAATTTGAATTAAATTTTATTTATGGCCTTTAGGCATCAGTGGTTCAGGCCGGGATAGGGCAGAGGAAAGGATTCGAGAATGTGTCGGTCAGAGCCTATGCTAAAGGTGCAATCCCGGCATCTGCCTGGTGTAATTGAGGAAAATCCCTGTAAAAACTTCAGTCAGGATGGTCGACCGCTGGATCGAACCCAAGGACTCCCGAATGGTACGCCAACCCTCTACCAATGAGCTACGGCGGCTCGGTGTCCAATAATTGTTCTGGGCTTAATAGAGAAGAAGAGAATAAAGGCAAGGAAGAAAGACCAAAACAAACACTATTAGTTAGAACATTGTTACGAGCGGCTGAAACAAACTACTAAACTTTTAAGCACGTGATTTTCAGTTGCTGGTAAAGTGGATCCAGAACCACTTGGTTCAATAGACCGTCAAGTAATCGAACCCATGGCCACGCGCACCAAAATGTAAATAAGGTAATATGTGTAACACTGCACGCAAACCTATCCAACAAATAACTTTGATAGTACAACTCGCAACTTTTATTTATACTATTCTGTTTCCTGAAAGCGGAAGAAGAAAATGGCCATTATTCTAATCATCAAATAATATTTCACGAGATTTGTGCTATGTAAAATATCTGTGTGTGTGGGGGGGAAGGTTGTAAATAAAGGAGTATTTAGATATATCATTCCATGTCTTCAGTTCCATCCGAGGATTCTGCTAGACACCTCAGAGGCACCCTCTTCAAATCGTCGAGTACACAGCCAAACTTTTAAACTTTTACTGTTAAAAATCGAAATAAACCCTGCAAAACTCTACTTACACCCCGTAACTTTGGATTAACACCCTTCAAGCTAAACATTCTGGCGGATCACCGGTTTCCATCTGGCAATTCCTATAGAATTCGACGAGATAGAGCAGTCGGTAGTGCGCTCGGCTAGTAATAGAGTAGACTGGTTTTACTCTATCATGCCATGGAAATACTGAGATGGTACCTCGAATAATACCAGGCTAATTCTTTCCAAAATCTTTCTACTGTTATTATGTTGAATATATCCACTGTTAAATGTCCGAAATTAGGATGCATCTGGAGATTGCTAAATATATCAGTAATATTCGCTGCTACCTATTTTCCATAAGCACTCCTTTTTCTCATCTTCTAGTATAAATCTTTCCATGTCAACATGCTTATTTGTCCGAATTAGCAGTTGAATCAACTGAAATTTGATTTCTTTCTCCTCTTTTCCTTTCTCTACAATACCTGAGAATCATGTTCCCTGAGGCAATGACGGAAGGAATTTTAGACGATGTCTTCATCCAATAATATTGTAATTTCCAAGAAATGACCCGATATCAATTCTCGGAATTTCATTCTTCTTGTAAAGTTTACCGAGTCGCCATAGCTCAGTGGTCGAGTGTTGGCGTAGTATTCGGTAAGTCGTGAGTTGAACCCAAGCGACCATACTGACTGAGGATTTTCCAGGAATTTTCCTCAGTTACACCAGGCAGATGCCGGGATGGCACCTTTAACAGAGGCCCTAGCCGATACCTTCCCGAATCGTTTCGCTTTCTCTTTCCCGGACTAAGCCTTAGATACCTAAAGGCCATAAATAAAATTCAATTCAATTCAAATAAGGTTTAAGTGAAAAAAAATACGCATCCATAATTATTTTTAAAAATTGCTCTCAATATGCCTGCATTTAACGACCCAAATCAGATACAACAGGTTGGCGGATGGATTTATGAGTCCTGAGAATATATACTGAAGTGTCAAAAGTCATGGGATATGGGAGAGAATTAATTGACAACGCGGTAACATCGCGGTAAACTGGTCGAACGGTACAAAGCAATTGAAGTGATGTTAATTGGACTTCTGTGAATGCAGTGGAACGTTATGTACCCTGATGATGGAAACCCGAAAGGAATTATTGGCGTTTGAGCGCGAGTTAATGGTTGGTGTTAGACGAATGGAGCATGCGATTTCGGAAATCGTCCGAACATAGAACATTACTCGCATCACAGTGTCAAGTGTGTATCGTCAGCACCGCATTGGAGGCATTACGACCCATCAGATAAACGCACTGGCCGCCCATGGGTGCTGAATTGCCGCGCCTGACAGCGTCTGGGCAGACTCGTCCAGGCAAATGGGCAAGCAACAGTACGTGATATGACTGCAGGAATCAATGTAGGAGATTTCAGGAACGTGTATTAGAGGTTAGTGCAGCGCAATTTCGTCTCCGTGGAGTATCGTAACCGACGACCTACACGTGTGTCGCTACTAATTATTGCCCATTGGCAGCGGTGACTCACATAAGCTCGGAAACACGTGGATTGTTCCTTAGAGAACTGGCAAAAAGTAGCGTGGACAGATGAGTCAGTTTACAATTGGTGCGCGTGGATGACATGAACCGAGACATATGCCTTATTGAGGAACATTCTGGCAACTTCCAACGCATGATTTGGCCTCCTAGATCGCCGGACATGTATTCTATCGAGCACCTGTGGGATAAAATTGAACGGGTTATTCGTGTCCATGTCTCTCCACCTCCAGCAACCAAGAATTGTGTACGACAGTCGAGACTGTAGTTTTCACATCCATCCAGCGGATTAGCAGCGACTTGTCTCGTCCCTGCCACGTCGAGTAGTTGCACTTCGCTATGTTCGAAAGAGTCCTACACGATATCAGGTACGTATTCCATAACTTTTGGCACTTCTGTATATATATATTATACAGAAACAGGTTTTGCTACTCTAAGCATAATATTTTACTCGGCTCTGTCGTGATCACGTAAAAATGTAATGAACAGAAGCAAAGATGTTTGCCACTCGGTATTGATGAAACTTTAAGGAAACGCAAATAAATTAATTTAATTATATCGCTGACTTCTTTCTTTACACAGTTCCTCATATGTCGTCACAAAAAGATGTCGAGAATAAAAATCATCTGTCAACCCTCTTCCAAATCGAGCTACAAAATCGCATAGTGGCGGTGATCCAGAAGAATACATGGAAATCGACTTTGGCTCTTCCCTCAAGTCGCCTTCGGAATCTCGGACATTGTAATTCTCTTTACGATCAATTCGCGTCGCTGCGCCAAAATCGCCTCGTGTACAGTGCTCCTTAAGAAAGCATGGATGAAGACTTGGTCGCGCGACCAGGTCGCCTAGTGTACGGCATTGGTAAGGTAATACCAGTTTGCTATTCCTTCTCCTAGGAACAGAAAAGAATGAGTTGCTTTGCCAAATATGGAATTAAGACAATAATAATAATAAGCAAAGTAATGATTTTATTATAGACAGCACCGAAGCACAGTAGTATAAAATCAAATGTTCTTTTAAGAACTATCCAAAAAGAGTCAAAGTCATCGATGTCACCACTCTTTTGACCATGAGGACTTGTAGTTACTGAGATATTGTAGGAGGTGAACAAATGGAGAATTCTAAGCGATTGGAAAAGACCTGCTAGCTTTGGAGTCATAGTTTTCCTCGCCGTTTCAGACCGTGAGAAATCCCATGGTGTATAGCCAATCATTTTGTGACTTGAAGTTACAAATATATCTAGGGGGAAGGAAAAACAGTCCATATGAAAATAAGTTACTGAGCTGCCGTAGCTCAGTGGTAGAGCGTTAACGTAACCATCTGGAGGTCTTGGGTTCGATCCCAGCGGCCGACCATTCTGATAAGTTTTTCTATGGATTTCCTCAGTCATACCAGCCAAATGCCGGGGTGGCACCTTCAACGTAGGCCCTGGTCGACACCTTCCCGAATCCTTTCCCCTCCCTTATCCAGGCCTGAGCCTCAGATTCCTAAAAGACATAAATAATATTCAAATGAAAATAAGTTGAATTTGAATTTATTTTAAGGTTTTAGGCATCTGAGGCTCAGGCCGAAATGAAAATACGTAGTGGCAATGGAGAAAACTAAGAAAATGAAAAAATATCAGTTTTACATTGTCATATTTTTATTCAAATTATACTAAAGAATGTTATATTCAAAATGAAAGTGCGAGAAAAGTAATTATAATTTGAGGGGGCTTGAACCAACGACCTCAATTTCTACTCCGAAACTATTGTTTCCACACATTATTCCATTACACCACAGACAACGGTGAAGATTCGTTGCACAATTACTATGCCTTTCGCCAGTATTGAATGATAGTTTCCATTTCAAAACTTAGAAGATAATTTTTGTCTTTATAAACGCAATTTGAATTCACATTGTGTTATTTCTCAGTCAATTGAAGTGTTCATTTTATATTTTTCAAACGTTGGTGGGTGAAATGCTTATTATTTCCTGAAGTTCTTCTCTAGTTTTGGAGCTCATGCTTTTGGCCGAAGAAGTAAATTTCAGCAATGAAGGGTGCGTGTCTCTGTGTGTATAGGTTTTTTCAATCGCTGCTTGAGCGAAGTCTGCATGGTGGGTGGGAGGAAACTATATTTTTGCTTACCAGAACTGATTAAGAGAAACTTTTGTGTATGGTGTGTTGCTTACGTTCAGCAGTTTGCATTTCATGAACTTTCCTTGCTCGCTGAACGACAGTCTTTCGTTTACGAACTCTATATTCTGAAGCGCAGGAACGATGTTGTTTATAATGAGGAATCATTTTTCCAAAGAGTGGCTGTGTTTCCAGTAGTAGAAAGAATACTTCCCTGTCGAATGTTATTTAAAGTCTCTGACGAGACTTATTTGTGTCGCCAGTATGTCCAGCTCGTACTTCTCGGTTTCGCGTACCGCCACCTGAAAATCGCATATTTTGTATGTATAACGTTCGTATGTTTTACGTTCCTATTTTAAGGCCTTTCCTAATGTTCTTGGAGCCCTTCAAGAAGCTCTGCCCGTAGATCCGAATAAAGGACTATTTTACCTCAGGAGAATCCATATTATTTCTTGACATGCTTTAACGGTGTAGGTTTGTCAGATGTACGACCTCGTTTTAAATATAGATATTCAGGATGTGGTCCTCTGTCTGTCTCTGCGCCTTGCCGATGCGATTCATCTTTATCCTTTTAACTACTTGTTTTTCAAACCAAAATACATTAACAATTATGCTATCTTTTGCTTCATTTTATAACTGGACGAGAAATCTCTTAGCAAGATTTTTAATGTTGATCTTATTGTTTAATGAGGTCTTAGGTGTATGAGATTTTTTTAAAATTATAAACGGAATAATATGATCTCTGAAATTGCCACCGATGCATGAAAAACAAGAGGTCAAATTAAAAAGTAAATGAAGGGTGCTAATTGTTGGCAAACAGCTCCTTGTATCAAGCTTAAAAATGCACGAAACTTATTTCGTGGCTTTCTCTGTTCTTTCTCTCTCTCTCTCTCTCTCTCTCTCTCTCTCTCTCTCTCTCTCTCTAAGTTGCCAAGAAAAAATCAAAGGAGAGAGAAAATAGAGCCCACACTCTAACATAAACTGAACTCTAAATGCTCACTGACTGCTGTACAGGGGCATTTCTTTGTTAGTACACTTATTGTATCCAACTCGTATAATATTGGAATACATATTTATTAACAAAAACAATTACAGGACTAATGGCCATTCTACAATTGGTTGCTAAACAATAAGCAATCAATACAAAAGAAAAAAACGCACAAATACATCAACAGAGAAACGATATCAAACTTACATGATCAAAACTTCTTACCTTAACTTAAATATTAATATAAGTTTTTTCCATAAAGCTTTAAAGGGTAGAACAAAATCAAGATAGCTTGTTACTTGGATATGCTGTAAATAGGGAAGGCTGTGCAATAGTAATGATAACGAACTGGATTCTGGGGTCGTTATAAATGTTAAGAGGGCATATGCGAGAGGTTACTTTTATCTAAAAGTATCGCGCTTGATGGGAAGAGTTGAAGTTCCGGAATAGTACCTAAGTACAAGGCGGTTGCCACCTCCTCTAAAGGACATGGGAGTTTATGTGAAATTCAAATAAACACTTAATATACATTTATTTCTGGACATGTCTGAAGGAGTTACATTCTTAAAACTAAACATTAACAAGAATCTATATGAATTTGGGACGGCGTATGAATCATGACCTCAATTGAGGTCAAAACACAAATTTAAGCTAAAGCAAGATAAAACAAAACAAAATACTAAATCTAAATTACGTTACAAAAGTTAAGTTAAGCAAAGCAAAGCAAGTCAAGGCTCCAAGTACCATCTATAACCAAAGCTAATACAATACCATTTTATACAATTTTCTAGAGCTGGCAACGTACCTGTGATTTTCTAAGTTGAATTTAGGTTGTGAAGATGCACTTGGTAAATAACTGTCACTGTTCGATAAGTTTGGTTTAATCGTGTTTAAACCTTTAAGTTCTTTCCTAAGTCCAGATCGAAGATGAAGAATGAATTTCAGTTAAAGATGTCTTCTCTCTTGGCGTCAAAACTATAAGTTCTTCTGACAGTCTCTGTTGTCGCAAGTTTGACGAATGAGTTGTAGATGATGAGTGAGTGATAGAGACTGGACTCGATCGTTGATTTACACTTAGTTTTTATATGGCTGTTTCCGAAAAAGAAAGAATTAAGATTTTGTGTTCTCGTGTGACATGTTCACTTTAGTCAAGGTTGTATTAGCTCATCTTCTTAGAGGACGTAAATTGAAGCTTAAGTCTGAAACATTTCCTGTTATTGACATTATTAGGTGTCCATGATGTCTGGAATCGCGTGGAATTTTATATTGGATTTCAATGTTCTTGTGAGTCAAGGTTAGATCTGATGTCATACGAATTGTTCAGAAATAATTTAGAAATATAATTTGAGAACGGAAATGGTGTTACTGTCACGTCTGGCACGTTCCTATGTTACATAAGTATTCTTGGGACCTTGATGCAAAATCTATTGTCATGATTCATACTCGTAATAAAACTTAAATCTAATACAAATTGAAATCTTATAAACTTGTATAAATGATATCTACACGGTTGGTCAAAACTCTTAAAAAAATGAAATTTAAAATATTATAACCTGAGTATATAACAGTAAGGTTTGGTGTTGCAAAACAAACAGGTTGTTACTGCGAGCGAATCATACTGGAAATCGAAAAAAACAACTCGTGAAGAAAATTGCCAGATCTGATATGTCCATACAGGTATTTGAAGTTATGCATTCATATTCGCGCTAAAGGAGATTTAATACAGAAAACTTCTAAGAGTTGTTGTTGACTAAAATTGAGTGTGAATGCGACGAGGAAGCGAACGGCAGCCAAATAAGTTCAGAATTCGGTTATCATTACAAGAACGGGACCATATGGTTATCGCGCACATTCCATACAAATATAAGGCATCTAATTGATCATAACAAAATATGGAGATTACAAAAATTTAAGCTGCTAAGAGCATACGGAGCGGACCTAGGGAGAGGAAACATTGAATCCCTCCAAAATTAAAGAAAGTCATGAATTACGCTGGAACTGGATAACTTGGAAAGATGAAAAGAAAGAAACCAATCAAAAGGCCATACCAACCATAAGATGCGCATCAAGGACTAGAAAATACTATAAACTGGATTCCCATCTGGAACACAGTATGCCAGCTCTGCAGAAAGTTGAGATATTAGATATAGTGCAAAATAACAATTCAGACACAGGAGAAGAATATGTTAACACAAAAGACAATAGGGAAGACTGTGGACATTTTATTGAAAAGGGTGACGGATTAACGTGGGTGAATATCGGACGCGCGTGAATACAGATAAAGAGAAAAAGAGATAACAATACTCACATGTTGTATTTAACTGCTGTTGACGTGAAAGTCATGAATGAATGCGTGGTCAACACACAAGCATTTCTCGCAGTGAGCACAGCTGATGAAAGAAAGCTGGTCGCGTACGTCCCTACATCATTCCTGTGTAAGTCCTGCTTCGAAGCAATATTATGAAGGTGTTAGGAATTGCCAGGAATGATCACTGGAGTGGTTATATTTGAAGAACGCAAAGCGGAATCGCCTTTCGGAAAACCGGTAGTGAACAAAGGAGTGAAGGCGTAGAAAGTTCTCGCGTTGCCACACTTTAATGCTGGATGAGAATACCAATGTATCTGTGATGAACTTCAACATGTGTTTAAATGGACCAAAGATAAACACATCAGAAGGTTGTTCAAGGCCTGTATATTTCACAGGAATCAGCTTCTTATAGAACTTAACACCGGCAGGAACTGTCATGTTGTAAGGATCATCATACTTGGTTGCAGCCCAGAAGTCGACCAAAAGCAAAACACGATCCTTATCCTCCTGATCGGGTCATAAAACCTGCGCCAGGAAGATTAGCAAATCGCGTTTTGTCATATTCGCTGATATGTATATATGCATTTGCATATGTTTTACATTTGGGAATTCAGTGGCCATGCTCGCTGGAAAATGATCACTGGGCTCCGTGGCAAGAAAATACATGTGTGGAAGCAGTGTGACATCCATTCCAATCACCAGCATATGAATGCGACGTTGCGGCGATTGAACTCATGGCACCAAAGATTGGGTTGCTGCGCTGCATGGCAAGAGTTTTGTCGGAATGCAACACTTTGTCAAGTCATGGCATATTTGTATTGAGGACCTGCTGTGGAGTCAATTCGTGCTCTGCAATGGAAGACTTGGTTAACAAAGTTAGCGGCGGTTCTGTGAACAGAACCGGCATCAATGTTGTCTCGCGTGGTAACTAACTGTGTATTCTTACGTGGAACTATTTTGTGTTCTCGTATGAAGTGCGTGACCCATGATTTGGACACTGTGAATTATAAGGTGTTGAGTTGATTGTCTTTCTTAATATTCATGGTGAAGAAGCGTATTGTGCGGTCGTGAATAATTATACTCCGTCATCTCATTGCTATGAAATGCTCACGTACAGCATTATTAAGGCGTTTTTGTAAGGAATGTCGGCGTATGCAAGGCGTTGTGAGTGTCTTTCCTAATTTTCACAAGACTGTCTCATTTTTTATTTGCGTTTTTGTGTCTTAACGTAAGTGACTTTCAGACGTAGTGACATGCCAATCGCTAATTCCGGAGGACAGGGCTGGGGAGGCTCCGGCCCTCTGGGCTGCTTGGTCCAGATCTTGTAACCATGGGCCTAGTAATTGTCCGTGAATTTTGTGAGTGGTTTCTTTGGTGGTGATGGAGCATCAGATAACGAACTACTCCTTTTGTAGTGCTCAACTACTCGTAGACTTCTTTCTGGTAGCAACGTCGTTCCTCCTCCTAACGCTGTATCATAACCGACATCACTTTCAATATCCTCATCATCTGTGATATCGTCTTCTATCATTAGTGTGTTTAACTCATCCACAACAGCTTCTTCGTTACACAGCTGCGTTTTATTCTGTTCTGCAATGAGACTTTCCTCCCGCGTTGGAGTTTCATGCGAGATACCGAACACATCCGCTAAAAACCACAGATTGTTGCATTCTGTGCACATATGATGTACCTAGTAAATCGCGCTACTGTCCCCTACACAATACACGGAACCACTTCAATATCCCGCTCTCACTTCTCACAATATCCGTGCTCTACCTACGTTCAAATCTCTTCCTTCTTCTATTCGAACCATGAAACAAAGCGGGTCGACTGCCTGTTGTGTCGTATGTTACCATTAACACAACTATACGCAACTTGTTTACATAGTACTCTGTGTCCAATGACACTACCTGACCTTTGTTTTAGAATTCGCATACACAGAAACACCACAAATCGCTCGCACGTATTCCTACCACCACAAGCACTGGTGTAGGAATACGTGTCTACGCCTTTATGTTATACACTCAATGCGCACTTTCTACGTTTGCAGGTCCTGCGTTCTCTGTGGCCATAGCATAGAAGATTATACCGCACCTCTAGTAATTTGTAGTACCAGGTCATATGCCCTTGTATATATATCATCATCATCATATTCAGCCGTTTTCTATCCACTGCTGGATGAAGGCCTCCCCCTTTTCTTTCCACATATCTCGGTCTGCTGATATCCTATATATTCTGCAGCGGCAACTACGCGGGTCTTTTCTTCCAGTAGTTTTGCTTTTGTTCCAGGAATGAACACAGTTTGAGGTTTTGGGTCTCCAGCTACGAGGCCACAGGGACCCTTCAGGTGAGGCTAGAACAGGGCAAGAAAGCGGTTCTGGCCCCTGTGACGGTTTCATCCTGGCATTCACCTGGTAGAACTGCGTCAAATCAGGAGTAATCTTTGCCTTCCCTCAAGTATTTTATTCACGCACGACTATAGTTCACACTTTCCACGCATGTGTCCACAGTCTTCCCTATTGTCTTTTGTGTTACTTATTCCTTTGTTTTGTGCCTAGAATGCTATCCTGTGCTATAAACGATATCTCAATTTCTCCAGAGCTGAAAACACTGCGTTCCAGATGGCAACTCTATATAAGTTATTTCTCCTAGTCCTTCATGCCCTTCTTATGGTTGATATGTTCCTTTGGTTGGTTTACTTTTATTCTTTGCAAGATATTCACTCCCACCGCCATTCATGTCTTCTTTAATTTTTGCCGCCATTTTGTTTCCTCTTTCCTAGCTGCGCTCCCTATGCTCCTTAGCAGCTAAAATGTTTGTGACCTCCATATATTGTCATGCTTAATCAGATGTCGTATGTTTTCATCGGATTTGCGCAACAACCATATTGTCCTTTATGTGTTAGACAGAACTATGCATGGAAAATAATAGTTTTAACTAAGTAAAGATTTTGCTAGGTTAATAACGAGAAGGGTTGTAGGTAACAACCCTTTCGAAACATTAAAGATAACCCATTGAAAACTTTTAACAGAAATCTGAGTAAAAGCAACCCACCCGTGGGTATATGGAGAAATAAGCAACTCACACGGTTAATTTAAACAATGTGATTCACCCAGCTGTTCGGTTATATGATCAGTTTAATGTGCTGCGAAATTTAACCTTCTGAGAATTAGTTAATTTTTAACCTTGACTAGGGTTAGTTTAACCGAATTGCATGTATACGAGATGGCGGTCATTGAACTCTTAGAGATTTCCAATTTGAAGTTTTGTACCATCGTCAAGGCTTTGAGGTTAAGCTTAGCAGGTAACCTAACAACTATAAATATAGTAATATCTTTATGATATTATTAAATATTTTGTTAATGAGTAAGTGTAGTAGGCAAGATTGAAGATTTGTATAGTGACATCAAAGTCGCGCAACTTTCGTGATATACACACAGTATCAACGGAGAAGTTCAGATGTGCCCGTGGTGTGGTGGTTAGCAACTCGGACTGCCATGCATAGAGTACCCGGAACGATCCCAGCCCGGCTCGCATACTTTTTTTTATAAAAATCACTATAATTAAGCTAAATGTAGTGTAAGTCATAATTTTTACTTGTTTCCAGACGAATTGACCGTGAAAAGTTCTATAAATCTTTGTTGGGATGGGTTAAAGTAACTGAATACAGTTGATTATCATAACCATTCAAATTAACCTACGTGCAGGGTTAGAGCATCACTGGATTCAACCATTTTAGATGGATTGCTGTAACCTAGTTCCTATTAGACTCAATATTTGCCTACTCACTCTGTTACACCAACCCTTCTCTGGGTTACTAGTAACCTTTTATTTTTTCCGGTGGGATATAGCAAAATTAATAGAACAAGATTCAAGGTTCGGAGATACCTAACTTTAAAAATTATATGTTCGCTGTTGGATCCGTCAAATCAAGGAATCTATTAAATAACCCTAGGCGCGGTATGATTATATTAGTAGAAATGGTAATACAGTCCTCAAAAGTCAATTTTTAGTTGACTAAAACACAGAGATAGTATTTAATGAAACTTTTGCAAGAAGGGATGTGTTAAGATGATACAGAATTTGAGGAGGAAATTTCGTACGACTAATTGTGATGACATTACATTTATGGTTATTATTAATTACTATGTAGTGAAGAACACGAGAACGCTTAACGAAAATATTTTCTATGTACTACAATTGCATTCAAGTAGCTGAGTATATAGCAAAGTCGCAGAATCTAGTCAGTAAATAATTCCTTGCCTCATTAAGACACACTACAGTAAAACAATTACTTGCATGATTTCTCAGCGCAGACAACATTTTAGGGAAAATACCTAGTCTACAATATAACAGTTCAAGACTCAAATAATCTAATACAGCGTCACTTTAAGATTGTAGAGATTAACATTCATTACGCAAACAGAAGAGATGCGCTGAGATTATTCCTATGCAGTGTATTTTTTATAAGTTTTAACGGAAGATAACAAAGTGAAATAAAATGTGTGTTATAACACAGAATATATTTTTATTTTACTCTTTACAGTTTGGGATCCTTTAGTTTCAAAACCAACTTCAAGATATTGCATTAGTTGCTATTGCAGAACCGCCGCAATGAATTTAGAGTTTTCTTTGTATCATCATTTCTTTGTTCACAATATTCTTCTTTCGTCAGCTAGTTAATTCTGGCCGGAAATCTTCTGTTCCTGTGTACAAGAAACATTTGTAGTAACAACATGATTTTTTTTTCATTTTTACAATTAACCTTGAACATCATTTATAATGGGTGGGTGGGATTAAAATAATTGATCTTAATCAAACACTTGGAGAGCAATGGGGGGATTACAACTAACGAGAAAAGATAAAACACATAACATAATCTAAATAATACACTATCAGCTTGGTAACATGCACGAGGAGGGGGAGAATATCAATTAGTATACTACTTATATGAAGCCCTCCAATTATTACGTATTGTTCAAATATTTACAATGCTATAACAGTAATTAACGTTTCCGTTAAAACTCTGTGTGTTGTAGACATTAAAATATGGCAATATACCGAGCAGACGTAGCTCAGTTGTAGAGTGTAGTTTAGCATTCGGGAGGTCCTGGGATTAACCTTCCTGACTGAGATTTCTCCTGTCACATCACGCAAAGGCTGGAATGGTACCTTCAACTTCGGCTCTGACCGACTCCTTTAACATCTATCCCGGTTTGAGCACTAGATGTTTAAAGGACATGAATAAATGTAATTCAATAAAGAAATAGGTAGCGAGCGGCGGTAGCTCAATAGTACATACTTCCTAATTTGAGAGGTTTTGGGTTCAATGCCAGTTGTTGTCCATCCCGAGTGAGATCTTTCGAGGGTTATTCTTCGGTAACACCAGACAAATGACGTGGTGCCGCCTTGAAACAAAGTCGTGAACTACTCCTTGCTGTATTCTTGCCCCTTTTGTATCGCGGCCTGAGACTTAGAAGCCTAAAGGCGACACATAAATTAAAAAAGAAATAAGCGAGAAGGACAAATAAGCGGTGTCCTTTGTAAATAATTTTCTTCTAATTTCATTCACGTTTTAATTCGAAGATGTATTAAAATTTCCAGTTGTATCCAAAAACGTTCTTTAAGCATGAATATTTGTTCAATACGAAGAATTTCAGGCCTACCAGTGATTAATCATGAAGAACGGTTGTTTTTCGAGTTACGCTGACAAACGGCTCTATTAGAGCTAATTACGGATCTAGCGAACTAAAAGCTCGATTTGAGATATTTGAACTTGCATTTAAATGTTCTTTGTTGGGACCCCCTACGGCGGCTCGAAGAAAATTTAAGAATTTAACATTTCTGATGATAGCACTGATCCCAGACCGTATAGTCGGCCGAAACTTCTGGATCGTAATCTACGGTTCAATGCCTTTCAAACTGTGTTCCACACATCAAAATCAGTGAAGGTGTTCAAAAGTAACTACTTTTTTAGCCGAATCACAGGAATTTCACAAATGCTTGAACATTTTGTTTGTAATTCTGTCTGTCTTTCTGCTTTAGCACCAAATGTTGCTAACTGAGGTTTTGGGGAACAATTGCGGGAACAAGCGCGCTGGGGTAAAAAAAATATTATGTTGATAGGCGTTACCGTTTTTGAGATACTGAGCCTACCATGGTCGAAAATCGACTTTTTTGTATAAAAACAATGCATTTCCTTAATAGGGAGCCTTACAAAATAAGTGATATCAGTATAAAAACTCCTTCAGAGTAAAGGCAAGAATTACGCCATAATTCTACTCACAAAAGAAGTAATATCGATTTTGCGAGTGATTTTCTTTGTGTTACTATGAGGGAAGGAAGGATAATTAATTTCTTAATTGTATTTCAAAGGAAACTCTTCCGTCATAGTGACACAAAAAAATCACTCGCAAAATGGTTATCACTCCTTTTGTGAGTAAAATTCTTGCATCACTCTTCCCTTTACCCAAAATGGTTTTTTATACTGATTAACTAAACACCTTATGCTTTCTTATATATACCAATAGCACAATATAAGGATTGCACTATCAAACAGTTACGGTTGGTTCTCTTGTCATGCCTAAACTACACCGAGACAAAATATGTATTAAGACATTATAATACGAGCAAACTATGTTAGTAGTAAATTACTTGATAGTAATACTGTTTACAAGTAAAAGCATCAAAAAGTGCTTCTTAATTTCAGTAGTACTATGGACATTCTTCAGCTTGGTTTCCTACTTTTTTTAAGAACTTAATACTATACTCCAATAGGTGTGAAATGTCGGTCAACGTTCCCTTCTAAAACGAAAACAATCCTATAATAAGTTCAGTTACCAAACTTATGATGGTACGAAGAACATAATAGAAATGATAAGTGAAACCTTTTTATAGTGTTGAATTCATTAATTTATTTATTGTCTTTAGGCATCTGTAGCTCAGGCCGGGGTAGGGCAGATAAAAGGATGTGGAAGGAATCGGCCTGGGTCTAAATTGACGTTTCCACCACGATATCTGCTTGTTGATAGAGGAAAAAAACCTGAAAAAATCTGTCAGGGTGGTCGGCCGCTGTATCGAACCCATGACATTCTACGTTCAGAACCAATCCTCTACCAACTGTACATTCTTTTTATATAGACTTAAAATAACAAATACTGCGTCTTATTTTGGAGCATTTTGGTTGCCCCCAAAATTATTTTCATAGATTCTGATGACGCTATTGAATTTCTTAAGAGATGAAGTTGAGAATTTGCAAAAGTGCAATATTCGTGCAGCAGTTAAAAGATGAATGCTGCTTCAAATCTATTGAAAAGAGGAATTATCTGTTAGTAAAGGCAGTTGGAAATTCCATTATTCGTATTTAGGTTTCATCATAAAATATTACTATGAACATTTTGCTACAGAATAATATTGTTAGGAGTGAATTTTTACATTCCTAAATTAAATCTATAAAGATACAAAGTCTCGGATTTTGCTGCTCTGCAGAGGTTCTACCTTCCCCCAAAGGAAGAATGAATGTGATTACCTTTATTGATTATTTCTCATAATGTGGATTATACCTTAGAGAATATAGAAACCTCTCCTATACCTTAGAGAGTATAGGAACTTTGAATAATGTACTCACTTTAAGACAGAAAAGTCAGAATGCATAAGCAATAGTGATGTGGAAACTACCATTTGACATTTAAGAACTAGAATATCACGTATAGCTGTGAAGGCTGGACTACGAAACTTCCGAACGCGTCATTCGACGTAAAATTCTATCTCACCACAATTTAACCTCAACCCATAACGGTAAAACGTCAGATTTGAGTCAAAATCAGTAGATCAATTCAGGATTCCCTTCTTTATAAAACAGCTATTTGATCTTGATGGGGTACAGATTTACATTGGACACCAAAGAGTTAACATCTTCTAATCTACTAGGTAAGCCGACAACAACTTTTCTCCTCACACGGTTTTTATTCAAACGAGCTAGAATTTTCACCATGCAATTTTACCATCGTCCATATCGGATACAGTTTTTGGACTTAGAAGAAACTCACGCGACTCTAAACTTAATTGCATTGCCTCATAAGAGAGATAGTCGCTGTAACATATTATTTTTATGAACATGTAATCAAATTTGAGTTAAAAACTAACTTGTAAATAAACTTCATATTTCATTTTCAACTTAAATTCTGTAGCTGGAGTATACTTTAACTATTCCCAACTATTCCCAACTTGTTTTACTGGGAACTGGCAAAGTATGGGTAACTATTCATCCCCTTTGCTGATGTGTAAACGCTACCAAGAAACCATTTCGTTCTATTTCTTTAAGGTGAAATTTAACTTTTAATTCCAAAATTGAGTCCAGTTCAAATTTAATCACTTTTTTCTCTCAAGTGTCTATTCTAACAAGATATAATACCTGGGTGGTGTATTAATATGCGTACTGAATAATAAAAAGCAAACTGAATCTTTGCAAAATTATGTTTAATTTCTGTAACTTGGACCAAGGCTATGCTTAGACCCATCAAGACAGTGCACTGCAATCATATCTTCCAGAAGAAGGAAGAGGGGAAGGTAGCAACAGGAGTGTCTGTTAGCAGTGTCATCCCAACGATCACAAAATAAGGCTGAGGGAAAACTCACGATTTAAAGTCAGAGAACTGCTAAGTGGAACATGGAAACTCTACCCTAGAAATATGTAGTTAGCACAATCACATTTTTATAAAGCATGGAGATTGCTAAGGTGTTTTATAACTATGATAGACGAGAACAGATGCACAGAAGAGAGTCCATCAAACGCACTTAAAAACGATTAAAAAGGCTAGCCATAAGCATATCACATGAACCTAAGCTGTCATAAAATATCTATATATGGAAAATAGGATCCAAATTCCAACTGCGAAAAACGTTTTGTAGCTTGAAAACTAAAAATATACCACAACACCGCCAGGTTTCATACGCAGTACATCACGTGAATGTGCGGGAACATACGTAAGAGAGGCATAACGACCTTTATTTATAAAAATAGAGCAGCATGAAAAATACTGAATGGTGTACAAAATAGCTGAATGCGCATTGAGTGATGCTCACTATGTATGCAATGGAATAAATTCGACATACAAAGAAAAAAAACACTAAACAGGAAGAAGTAAAATAGGAAGCATTCATAGCACAAAAACAAGATCAAATCATCCACTCCAGTAACAAATATACTCCTATATACACGCCTTTAATAAGTAAACAGTGAAATATGGCCTCGCAACATAAAAAGAAATAGTAAAATAGCAGCCACTGAGTAAATACTTCCATAGTACAGTGTTTAGTGAAGGTTACAAACTTCGGAACCGTATTGGAAAGTCGAGCAGGTTCCAACTTCTGCTTTCGACCATTCGGAGTAGTTTTTAAGGTTTTCCTTGTTTTACCATACCAATGCCAGGATGGTACCTAAAATAGGGTAATGGCTGGGATCTTAGTCCCTTACTCCAAAAACTGGTCGCCAAGGGGCGTCATCTGCCAAACATGTGACGGGCTTAGGTCAAAGCTACCTATCAATCAGCTACAAACGAATTAAACACATTTACTATATTATAACGAAGTGATATTTCGTAACTGAAAACACTTATATCGTATAAAGGTTATTTATTACTATTTGTTTTGCTGAAAATATCTATCCTTTAAAAGGAGAGTTTTGATCCTTTGATTTTACTCTGATCTTTCATATTTGCACCTCTAGAGAGCCAAACAATAACAAAAATATGAAAAATACTTTTTTTTTAGCTTATAAAATATGGTATGGTACCTATATGCCCTTATCTGCGTTAAAGGTAACAATTCCAGTATGCAAGGATCCAAGTAGAATTATGGAATATTTATTTCTATTCAGGTTAAAAGTTATAAAATGATACTTGTAAAATAAATTAACATAAATGATACTTGTCATATTTATTATTTGGTGTTCTTTACTATATTCTTGCAAAATTGGTATATATCTGGCTTAATTTGAAACAGAAAATTTAGTATTATATTCAGGTTCAATTTAGATAAAACGAATTTCATATATTCACAGACTATGTAAATTTTCAAAACCAGTTTAAATAGTAGAACTAACGTTTTTCAGGTGGTTCCAGACACGTGTGTCCTAATACAACACAAAATGTACTTTCTCACTTGCTATATTACCCAAAGAAACCGTTCATGTCTAGCGTAAAACGCAGCTTGCCCATGTAACGTTGGTCTTGTTCTCTGTTTATCTCTCGGCACAATATTTACATCTCTTCCTCTTCTCAGAATGCGGTGGCAGATGTTGGGGAATGTCACCTACTAACTCTACTAAGTCCTGTACTTGTCGTTTACTAGAAGTATAGGAATGAAGTGAACGCATTCTGCTGGAAAAGTATCCAATGAGGTCACGTGCAATGTCTCTTCGAATTTCAAGAGAAGTAGTTTTGCTAGTAGCATTAAGTTTCAGGAACATAATATTAGTATTGCTTACCGCAATGTCTAACATACCATGGAATATCCTGAAATAATACATGAACTTTGAATTTCAGTCAACTTCGTAGCATTACTTCTTTTGGTCCATGAGGTCTACACCTCCCATGTATGAATTAAGTCCCATATAACCTCCGGACAAAACATGTTCATCTTCTCGCAACTATTCTTTTGCCTTCGATGAACTGTTGTTTCGATTGGAGGATCTGTTAGTGTTGTAAAGTACAACTGACACATCCATTTCACACAAAAGGTATCATCTGCCTGCTTGCAGTCAGTCTCCCCTCTCTGTATGTCCTTATCCTGTCTTAGGTCTTTAGGCAGATGTCGACGGTGCCGCAAGCTTGAATTATATATTATTTCAGTTTACGCAATGAGTCAAAAATCACACAACGATAAAATTCTTACATTGTTGGTGCGCATAGCAGAGATGATTTGTTATCTTTCATGCAGATTGGGATATATATGTCCCATGAAATCTTTTAGTTTCTACGAAAAACTATTAACTATTTGGATAAATCTGTATTATATTAAAATGATATACACTTTCATATAAATATTTAGTAAACTTTTGGAGAGAAAAAAAATAAGAGTACTTTTAAAGAATATTTCTAATTATGACGGTATCTTGTAAATGAACTATAAGATTTTTCTATTTATATTTCTATGAGTGCAAGTAATAGACTTAAGCAAAATATGGCAAATATTGTTTTTGACATTAGGGTTGGTAACAACATCAATTCCGATCGATTTTAATCGTAGCTTTAGAAAATATAAATTGAAATGGGACACCGATGCCCCATCTGCATTAAAGGGCTAAATGAAGAAATACTCTATTTACAGAAAAGCTTACCACATCAAAATTAGTTTTGGTAGGAAATTGTACATGAATAGGTATAACACCAGAAGGAATGTAATACCTGGCCTCTCCACTTCGAAATACATGCATAGTAAAATCACTCCCCATTCGAAAATCTGAAAAGAATAAGTAAAAACACATAAGTGAGTTTCGCTACATACACTTTAAACACACATGTTCTAAGCACCTAAAGTCAGTGAAATTTCTCTATAACACAGATCAGTGAGAAACATAAAAAACGTCTTCCATTAACAAGTTTCAGCTATTCGGAAAAAAGGTTCTGCCTGAACAAATGTTTCCTAATATCTTTAAACAAAATTCAACTTCAAATGCAAGGAAAGCTTAGGATGCTACACAATCGTATTAGGTACTACACATTTGCAGAACCTTTTTGTTTAAGTAATAAAATCTATGTATATATCGTAAGTAACATATGCAATTAATAAGTTCATTACTTAGAATACATATTTTCTTGTACACTTACGAATGTATTCGGAAAGTGATGACTATTTTACGGACAGAGGGCAAATATGAAAAACAATATATACCCATTTATAAAATCTTATATAAATCTCCATAGCAACGGAGAAATTTTGTTAATATGTAATTTTCATCTTCATCCGGAAGGCACATTTAAGCAAATAATTTAGAGACAAAACTTGCCCGTTGCTAACAACAACTATATAGTTATTTAAATAGGTACGTATTGAATATTTTATTTAACTTACATCAGTGGGTCACAGTTAGCAACGGTCTTAAGTGCGAATAACCAAGGCATTAGTTTCCACCAAAGAGGAAAATTATTGGCCAAGCATATTGGTGCACAGGACATACAGTATATATCCCTGGTTAACTTTAAATGTAAGGCAAATTTAACACATATTTATTAAAACAACATGAACTTTCTAATAATAACCAACCATCATTCAGTTTTAAGGGATACTTAGAGTATAAAACAAGCCTGAAACGAGATTTGTGCAATGTTGTTCAGTTAGAAGTCCAACGTCTTTCTGACTGAACTAAACTACCAATCGTAAGAAAACAATAGATCAAAACAGCAAAGTGTCAGAAGTGCGTTGCCTGAACCTCGAAGACGAACTATGTTGATACCAAGCTTAACGTCACATTAAATAAACTTTCCTATTTCTCAGTTAGGACTCGGAAATTCAGATTTAGTGAGAAAACTTCCCCTTTTCTGCTAAACTAAGTGATCAATATAGCGGTAGTAAACCCTTGATCAGAATTACATACAAGGTAACGATATGAAACAATTTTCTCATTATGTGTATTTGCGCGAAGAGCATAAAACAAAAAGGCCAAATTTTCCTATATTTCAATGAAACAACGGAAATAATAACAGCTTTAACTGGGAATTCCTAGGAACGTTTAAACATGTTCTAACAGTGTAGCCCCCACATCGTTTACCCTAGCGCTGTTGCTCTTCGTTAATAAATAAAAATGCGTCACACAGCGATAAATGTAAAAAAACTGATTTACTGACTATTTAGTCCATATCGGATTAGATTGAAAGTGGACGATACAGTTCAATCGTTTGCCTTAGTTTATAAGTTCAGATATTAATCACACGTTTCAACATTCTTAAGTATATTTTCAATAGACTAAACAACACTGATGTACTCACTCCAAATTGGTGCTCCCCATCAAAATTGTCTGTAAAACAAATCTTGTAGTGATGCAATATGGGTGCATAAAAGAATTGCTTTGCAAATATTTTCCGAAAACTGGAAAGCTAACTAAAAGGGAACACACGCTAAGTGCCATAAAGTTTCCCCTATAGTTTGTATAGACCTAGACTTCCCTGGGACATAAATGAAACAATAATAATAATAATAGTAAATTCCCATAATACGTTCCTTCCTAAGTGTACAAAAGTGTTCCTTCGAAAGTCTGCAAAATCTTTAAACCATGAACCTCTACCAGGTGTGTAAATATGAAACCGGAATTTGTGTATAGACGGCGTTAGCTGTCTCTGTGGTTACCGTAAAACTGCGTCCATGGCGCCAATTGCTTGTTTTGACTGCTGATAATGATTTGCAACTAACAACCAGACAAGTTTCATGTCATAGTGTTGTGTTTAATAGCGTTGAACATTGCGCAATTTGTACCTACAAAAAAACGATGTTGCGGGCAGCATTGATTTTTTGTTACCATTTGAAGAAAACGGCTGCAGAATCGCATCGCATGATTGTTGAAGCTTACGGTGATCATGCTCTTGCTAAGTCACAGTGCTATGCGTGGTTTACAAAATTTAAAAGTGGCGACTTTGACGTGAGAAACGAAGAACGTGGAAGACCACCGAAAAAGTTTGCAGACAGCGAATTGCAAGCTTTGTTGGATGAGAATGACGCTTAAACGCAACAACTCACGCATCAATTAAATGTGATACGACAAGCAGTTTCCATAAGTTTAAAAGTCATGGGCAAGATTCAGAAGGTGGGAAAATGGGTTCCACATGCATTGACTGAACGACAGCAGGAAAACCGAAAAACCACTTGCGAAATTCTGCTCTCCAGGTACAAAAGGAAATAATTTCTCCATCGAATTGTGACTGGTGACGAAAAGTGGATTTATTTCGAGAATCCTAAGCGTAAAAGATCATGGGTAACTCCAGGAGAACCGGCGACATAGACTGCGAGGCCAAATCGCTATGGACGAAAGACAATGCTGTATGTTTGGTGGGATCAAAAGGGAGTTAATGATCTATTATGAACTGCTGAAACCTGGTGAAACCGTTAATATTCAACGCTACCGATAACAAATGATGGATTTGCGTCAAGCTGTGCGTGAAAAACTTCCAGACTATGACCAAAGACAACATAAAGTGATTGTGCTTCACAATAATGCACTCTCCCACACATCATAACCGGTCAAGGAAACGATTGCGACGTTTGGCTGGGAAATCCTTCCGCATACGGCTTACTCACCAGACTAGGCGCATTCCGATTTTCACTTATTTGCATCCATGGGACACACACTTGCTGATCAGCGTTTCGCATCTTACGAAAATGTACGAAAATGGCATGATGTCTGGTTTGCAGCACAAGAGGCACAGTTTTTTTTATCTGGCATTGAGACATTGCCTGAACGATGGCAGAAATGTATCGCTAGCGATGGCCAATACTTCGAATAAAATAGTTCTTAGCATTGTCATCCAATCACTGTGTCTTTTCTGTACATAAATTTCGGTTTCACATTTACGCACCTGGTAAATCGAGTGATTTGAAGTATTTTTCGCGGATAAGAGATCTAAGCAGGCGTAGAATGTTACTACAAACATGACAAGACCTTTCTATGATTAAATTGTCAACTCCCAAGCCAGGTGCGTTTGAAGGAGAATGTTTATCAGCAAGATTCTTATTTCCAATCCACTACATGGAGAATTTTCTTTATTTTTATTAAAACGCCAATGATCTCAATGGCCGAAGCCAACAAATACCGCAATTATTAGTGACAACAGAAATCCTGTCTAAGAGAAACCCTGTCTATTATTCGGATATATATATTATGTATAATTTTCAGTGTTCATGCGTGTTGCTGCGAAATAACTGTTCTACTGTACCTTCTTTTTCTGTCGGAAATATGTTATATACCTCAATTTATAGCTGTCTACAAAGAGAAATGTTACTGTATACACAAAGATGAATAAGTATGCTATTTGTATGATGAAATCAACCATGAAGTAAATACTGTAGCTACAAGTTAAATGGAAACTCAACACACGAATAACAAAGAACGAACTCGTGCTTCCTGCTTGCTAATCAGCAGAATTCATGCGAATTCCAGTAATGAACCTCTACCATATACATCGACTTTTCGAAACCTTAGTCTAGGGTTTTTCTTTTTTGTAATACTAAAGTGAACAGTAGCAATAGGATGTAAACTTGTGAAAATATAGCTGTCGTTTCTCAGGAGGAAGCTAGGTGTCTTTGCACTGGTCGTAGAAAGTTAATAGAGGGGGAACTAACCTCAGTTCTGGATATTTTAGCCTTTTATTAGGTAAAATAAATATTTGCCTTTTTCTGGATATGTTTAGCCTTTTAACGCAATTTCAATGTTGTAGAGATACTGCAGAGCTTGTTCTACACACTCTTAAAAAGAACATATTGATGTTAATAGATTTTACATAATATTTACTGACTAATTATATAATAACATTATCAAAATTTTAAGAAGATAGTTCTAGTACTTACAAGTTACTATGAAATACAATGGGCAGCGATCTCGAAATCTTGTTCATTGATGAATGATTCGTTGTCAAAGACTATGACGTCATTATTTAAATAACAACGAATCACTCATCATTGGACACGATCTCGAAATCGCTGTCCATTATAATTCATAGTAATTTGTAAGTACTAGAGATGTACCTTCTGAAAAGTTTGATAATGCTATTAGATTTTGAAATAGGTTACAAAAAGAGGAGGCGGGGGTAGCGAGGAATCTCGGTTTACTGACTGAATGCTCTGTATGTGGGCATGGAGAATATGGGAAGAAGATAGGGGAGGGAGGTTACAGCTTATTTTTGCTTGAAGCATGTACGTTCGATATATCGCTGTTAACTACTTGCTAATTGGGGGAAAAGTTGAAGGCCTATTGAAGTGTATTTTACATGTATTGGCTTTTGTTTGAGCACTTGTTAAGCCTCCGTTGAATTAATAGAAATGGGAAGGCTGTAGAGATTCCTGCTTGGTAGAAATGAAGACATCGCTTCATCTTGGGAGGCAGCACATTTGCGAAATTGGTGATCGTTCGACGTTGAGGAGATTTGAAGAAAATGGATTATGTGTTTTGAAAAGAAGTATCTTTTCAGGTTTAGCTGTTATTACAGATGTCAGAAAGTTTCGACTTTGTTTTCCCTTCTTCGCCAGGCTATAAAATTTCTTTGCATGAGAATCCTTGCTTTTTAATTACTACACACACCTGCAAACAAGACGAGATTTGTCCTTCCTGTAAATAAAGAATGACATTTGAATCTTCGTTACCAGTAAGCCTAATTAAAAAGGGGCTGTAGTATTATGGTATTAGAGAAAATTGAATGTTGGCTTAGCTGAAAGCGTCTACTTATCGTTGTAGACATAATCTTATCGGAGGCTTTGTTTAAGTACCGTGTTGAGTACACGGATTTAATTTTAATTGGAAATTAGCTAACAGAGGAAAATTAAACTTTCGTTGTCAAACATTTCTTTGTGGAAAGAATATACTTAAATAATATACATCTGAAAATCCGATTGGCATATACATTGAAAAGTAATTAAATTTGACGAAGTTCCATATTAAGGTTACGCAGGTGTTACTTGTAAGTTTGTTTTCCGTACACGTTTTTGCACTAAACTTTCGTTTATGCTTGAGACATCTGTTGTCCCATTTATGAATTAGTATATGGACATTTTCAAAATTGAATGAATGAGATACTTGTTATCCACAAGGATACTGAAAATATTTTTTCAGGATTTTCAGAATAAATCCGCCTGACTGCGAAACATATTTCCTTTTCTTCACGCGCTAATTGAAAATTCTTTAATTGAGTGGTCCGTTAGCTACTTATTTCTTGAGATCTTTCCGACAAAATGATATTAAAATCGTTTGCTGAATACAAACATGAGATCTAACGAACACAGAATTGGCATTAATGGTTTTGAAAAAGATTATACTTGAAAATGAATTTTTTGATTCTAGAAAACCAAAGGCGTCTGTTCTCATTTTATATATACGTATTACTCTGAAATAGAGTATTGCATTATTCCAAGTTTAAATGAAAATACATTTAGTATTGCTGCAGAATAGAACTTCTACCTATGTTGTCTGGAAGAACAACTTCTGACTTGATCATCTTTGCTATTTAAGATATCCTGTTCTACTATTTGTGTTGAAGATTGTTTTGGAATTATAACATATATAGCATCATCATCAACAAAAGGGTAGAAAATTAATGTTGTTTGTATAGACTTATTTTTCGAATATATATAGTGCAATTTAGTTAAACTTAACTTTGCTTAAATATTAAGCTATCCGTTTTTTCTTTATACATTGTAGACTTTGGTCGCTTTCCTAGCATGAAACAGGCGACATCATTAAAGCAATATTTTAGGAATTGTACGAATGTTTTTTGAAGTAATTAATTAGTTCACCTAGAAGAAATCGTTTTGTATATGAACTAAAAGTGATCGTTTTCCATAAATTAGAAATTTTGATTTATTTAGGTAAGCTTTTTTTATTATTTTAGACACTGTTGCCTACCTGTCTACTTTTAAGTGGACTGGAATGCTATTTTTAATGCTCTTGACTTGGTCAGGATTCCGGAAGGTGTTATCCTGGTGAAAATCAGCGGGAAATCCCAGTCGGTATTCTAGCTTTTAGCCCTCAAGCCATTCTTTAAATTGTTTCCACTGTATTTCAGTTAATATGTCACGCCGCTAGGATTCAAATCGCTTTCATTTTGAATTTATTTTAAGGCGTTTAACCAACTGTGGCCGAGTCTGGTATTTGCGAATTTGATAGAGAATTTATAAAATGAAGTTAGCATCTTACTATATGTTTAGTGTAACTAACTCGTTAATGTTATTACATTTTAAGATTATATATTTATTCTTTTAGCTCGCGTCGCCATCGCATCCGTGATCCATCCTCAAAATTGACATATCTAGGAGAATCCCTTTTCAGTGAAATTTTCCAATTATATGTTTCCGTGTTAGTGTCCTCAAGGAGTATTTTGCAGAGAACTGAACATGAGATTTTATATTACAAGACAGTGACCGTCTCCACTCAACTACAGCGCATTAATGTTTTTACCTGGTGAAACAGTGCGTTTTAAAATTGAAGTTATAGTTTAACGCGGAATCCAAATGTGTGTTGTTACTTGATTACAAAGCAATGCCATTGGTCTATAGGTGACTGATATTAAAAGAACCCAACAAGAAAAGTACTTGTATCCTCAAGCAATGGTTTGTTTGACTTTTCATATTTTCAACAAAATTTATTTTAGAATTTAAATACCCTCTTGTGTGGTACTAGGTAAGTGGACCTTCACTAACTAATTTACTGTTCCTATATTGAAACATATTAATAACGATAAATGTTTTACCAAAGTGCAAGTTTAATATTTTTTTGAAAAACTTATAAATTTTCGGTCTGTGCAGATTTATTTTTGGAATAACTTTTAAGAACACTGTATGTTTCCGCACCCTGGGAATCACTTTCATTACCATTAGAAAAAATACACAGTTTGATTCAGAAAAATATTTCAAAGGCAACTGAAGATTAACTCTAAAAATCAGTTTTAGGAACACTGTTCACTGCTTCAAATATTGGAGAACAGTCAATAAGACTTTCAAAACTAGTCAGCAAGGAAGGACTAGGAGACTTATATTCAATGCCCGCTAATGCTAAGACTAACGCTAAAGATAACTTCACTTTCTGGTTTGAAAATCATACAGGGAAAATATGAAAAATATAAAAGGAATGACAGTTTTCTTTTTTATATGTATGCTAATTCGTCCTAGTTCTTGGCTAATTTAAGTCTGATGGAGCATCATCACGTCATTTATAATATGTACTTTATATTTAATAAACTATAAAACTATTTAATAAACCCCGTAATTCATTTATGATAGCATGATAGGATGTGAATTGCAGGTTAATTTCAAGTGAAAAGTTTCCCGGGGTAGGTGTTTTTCAGAGAAAAGTATTCGGTGAACAAATTCAGCTCTACCAATCTACGCTCCATTATTTCAGCGGGTAACCGCTCGGTCCATAACATGTCTGGTTACGAAATAAGAATACTCACAATATTACACTTTATCTTTTCTTTTTAAACCTTTTTACACCTACCTTGACAATCCATTTGACGTCAATTCTATTCTCTCTTTGATTAATGAGCAGGTAGAATCCTAAAATGCACATAAGACTTCCGACAAGTGTCAATGATTTTAGAAATCCTTTACATGAATTAAACAAAGATCCATATAATTCATTAAATTTATCGGTCAGACACAATCCAATCATCCAAACTAAGAAGACCAAACCACACAAAGGAGGTTGCTGCAAAAGTAACAGTAAGGTAAAACTTTAATTTTACATCTCAAACAAAGGACCAACAATTACATTGATAAATAAAACAATATCGTAAAGACACCAGTTAAGTTGCAATAATCACAGCATCATTAGCAAATATATTTTAATTAACTGTCAATTTGAACTTACCCATTTTATTTCACATGCGAATTGTGCGAGGGATTTTTAGACATTAGACCATCTAATCTCAAAATAAGGTTGAGGCATTTAATTTAATCCCTTTTCTATTTGAATTTGAATTTTGCGTAAGGCCTTTAGGCAACTCTATCTCAGGACCAGTGGATCATGATGGGAAAATTGGTGGTATGAAGAAAGGGAGAGGAAACTGGAAATCCCCGAGAAAACCCACAAACACGGTATTAAACCATCGCGAAGCTCAAATGAGATGAACACGGATCGAACCGACGACCTCAAGCACCAGAGGTGAGCACCTACCACTGAGTCAACGGTGCCCCTTTCTTGTTAAAAACCTATTTTCGGAAAGAAGTAACAGATAAATTAGCTGTTCATTAGGAAGGCAAACAACAAGCTATATCAGTTTATACCATCTCATGGGTAAACTATTGTGCCTCTTGCTTCAGAATGGAGAGGGTGACAGGAATATTTCATCTGCGACAAACTGATTGCGGACAAACTGTTATCGTGCCTTTACGAACTTTACGTACTTACGTTTTGCTAATTGCTCCGCGAGAGAGAGCCGTTATTGAAATTTGGGAGAAGGCAAGAAAAAGGTTACCTAAAAATGAGAAGCAGAAGTTAAAAAATAACGATAAATTTCGCAATAAAGAACTTTGGGGTTAGTGGAAAGTGGAATAGTTTTTTGGAATAACTGCTACAATGTTGACTAACATTTTTTTCTCTACTTGCTACATTTATTTTGTTGGCATTAAGTTTCCCCACAATTTATCGTATACTATCCTACTTCCAGCATAACCTTCGCCAAACAATTTCATCAACCGCTTCTATGTACAAGCAAATAACAATTTTATTGACACACATCATTATAGTGACTCTGTGTCTGTTAAATTGTCACAATGTGTGAGACTAAATAGAGGACAGACGTGCTCCTTGCAATGAATTGAGATGTTATTTTGATGGTTTATATTGTTTCATCTTTGGTTATAATTTGTGTATCCAGATTTGGTTATTTTTGTAGCATTTAATACTGGTGTTCTTGAATGTTAAAATTATGTGATCTGATTTGCGGATCGTCATCTTGCTTGGGTAGGCTACAGCAGGGCTGGAACATGTGTTTCAGTCGGTTGTTGATAATGGTGTGTAATGCATCCAATTTTTGTATCTCGTATTTTTAATAAGTTCCGATATATAGTGTAGTGTATGAGAATGTTGAGCTTCGTGTGTGTGTGTAAGTGATTAATGTGTGTGTATTCATGTTGGAAGTGAATGAAGTGGGAGCTTCGTTTTGCTAATTTGAATATTTAATTGGTGGACTTCTCCTTCTCTTTCATTTATCGGCACGCCTGTGTGGGAAATATAGAGCCAATCTAACATTACAAGAAGATGAGCGACGAACTCATTTCTAAAACTGATGATGAAACAAGAGGGAGAAAGAGTTTGGTTGTCGTTAAAAATAAGATATAAAGTGTGCAATATTTAACCGTGTGATTTATGCTGAATTCAAGTATAAAGAACAAGTATTTGGTGTGAAGTTGTAACACATTTCTTCTTCTTTTTGTCGTTTTAGTACACAACATGCCTGTAGTTGACTCAGAGTTGCTTGCTTCGAGCAAGGATGAAACGCGTTCGGGCAATTTCACATTGAGGGATTTGTTGGTTCTGTCAGTTTACTTCCAGTGAAACTATTTATGCTCACGAAGATAAAACGAGCTACAGATATTAGAAAGAGAGTTCTTTTTTTTGCAGGAACAAAATGACTCTGACGAGAATAAAGGCGAAAGAAATGAATTAATTTCGGAAACATTGCAAAAGCTATTTTCTTTCGCAAAAGAGGTAAAGAACGTGTTGTTGAAACCTGCTAGTGTGGCCGAAAGATCAGATAATCGGATTCTCACAGCTGAGTTGTTAGGTTCAGGTCAGGCATTGGGTCATTAGACAAGGTACATTGCATTATTCCCGTTCAAAATTACAACCTTCCTAGTACAAATTCAAAATTAAATCATAACGTTTTGGAAAAGACATCGTTAGCTGGTTTAGAATTTTTTCTACCGTAGTTCTGCCGAGAAGCTATTTTTGTACTTCTGGAAATTGGAAGATTTCTATATCACTAATGACTTCCCATTAACTGTTTTCGTGACCCATGGTCAAGTGCAGTGATTCATTATTTGATGTACTAAAGGAAGAAAGTTTCAGTGTGTGTTCCTCTTGCGAAAAATTACAAGGTGGTATCTTGGCTCGATGGACGAACATGAAGCTATGTTGCGGAAGGTATTTGCATGGTTGAGAGAGAGAGAGAGAGGACTGACTATCTCGCTTTCCAAAATTAGATTGTTCAAACGTCGAATTCCAATCGTGAGATTTATAGTAGATTTGGGTGAAGTCGAAATGTTGCCCGATCGTCTAGAAACCATACGGTATATCAGGCGACCGAAAAATCAGCGTGCCCTTCGTCAACTATTGGGATTATTAGGGTTCTATTGTCATTTTTGCGACAATTATGCCGAGATCATGTTACCTGTTATGTTTGCTTCAAAGTCAAACAAGATAATCTTTGTATGCACCCAAGAGCACAGTGACTGTCTGGAACGAATCAGCAGAAATTTGAGGAACAGGTTGTTTTAAAGATTCCGAAATTTAATGAGCATGACTACAATCACGCAGACTTATCGCTGCGTTGCCTTGGTGGGACAATTTCGCAGAGGAGTAAAGCTACGGAAAATCTGCGCCTTGCTTCATTTTATAGCCGCAAACTGAGGAGCAGTGACCTGAATAGAGAGTTTTTTGGGCTCGAGTTATTCAGTCTTTACAATATCATTGAAAGAAACAAGAAGTATCTGTGTAATGAATTCACAATATACGTGGATAATATGGCGTTATTTCACTACCTTAACTCAGCGGAGAGTATGACAAGATATGGCAGCCTCATACATCGTTTGCTTGAGTGACGTCATAGCTCGTTAGGTCGTTATTTAATCAGCGACTTTATTTCACGTATGTATGAGTCTACTCGATATGATTACGTGAAAACTGATCCCAACGAAAATTTGCATATAGTGCGAAGGGGTCGTTTTTGAGGTTGTTGGTCTCTTCCGCTCATTTTTATGACATTAGGAAATATCAGCGATCGAATGATATATCGAATGTATTGAAAGATCACGAAGAGGGAAAAGATACTTCGAATCAATGCGAATTGAGGAATGTTTTGGTATATCGCAAGAGGAAGACTAAGAACAATCATTCAAAATTTGGTTACCATCCACTTTGCGTAATATGATTCTGCAGTGTTACTATCTACTGCCTAGTCAAGGAAGTCATTTGGGGGTGTTCAAGACTATTAGCAAGGTGACGGGTAATTTCACGTAGGATACGGTTTTTGCCGATATAAGGAATTACGTGCACCCGTATGCTGCTTACCAGAAGTCAAAAATAGATCACTAAAAGGAAAGAGAAACTTAATTCCACCTTTTTGAAGAAACTTAATAACTATTATGTGAATCTCTCTGGCACCGTAACTTCTAGTCAAGGCTACAGATTTTTAATGTTATGTCTTGATAGTGGGACGTTTTTCTTGCTCATTGTACCGTTGAGGGTAGCGAACGCGAAATCGATTGCGAAAGCGTTTCATAATTTGTTCACCCAGTTCGGTTACATTGAGTCTTTGTCATGTGATAATGCCTCGTATTTCCGGTCAAGCGTATTCTATAATATTTGTTTTGGATGGGGGATCAAGAAGATCCACAGTTTAGCGTATTTTGCGTCCGGGAATCCCGTGGAAAATATGTCTGCGGGGTCAGAGATTCGCTTAAAGCGTACATCGTAGGTAATCAGGATCAATGAGCGTATCATGTCAATGATCTGCAACACTCCGTTATCAGTGCTGCTCAGTGTGGGTTAAAGGAGAGTGCCTTTAAGTTGTACCTAGGCAGAAACCCAACTGATCCCTAGGCAGAATTGGTGAAATGGAAAATTTCAGACTGATCTGCGTGAGAGTACAGAGGTCTGGAAAAAACGATGGAGAATAGGGAGCGTGAGTGAGAGATACGACGTAAGGTGTATAATTAGAAACGTGCGCCAGTTCGTTACAAAGGAGCAGACCTGGTGTTGATAAAATCCCAAATACGATATTCCTTGAAGGACAATGTATCAAAATATTTGTCAGAAGGGTATAATGGTCCATTTAAAATTATCTCGTTAAGAACAACTAATACTTTCTTGTGTGGAAATGATTAGGGACGTGAAGTGATCGCTTACGTCACAGTTGTAAAGAAGTATTATGAAAACAGAAATCAGGTAATATGATACGTATGAATATGTGAAAGTGAGACAACCTTAGTCGATCTCTCTTTCTCGATGATTTTTGTATTTCCTTCCTTTTTCCCTCTTTATGTTTCGTTTAATCTGCGGGTGTGTCCTGTTTCCTTATCATTCATCATCGTCATCCTCATTAAATACTAACCAAATCATTATGTGTTTTTTCATTTTGTCTTTACCTTACCCAACCTTTCCCTATATGAAACTCCGGAGTATAAAAATAAATGATTGTGAGAATATATAACAGATGGGTGAGTATAATATGTTGCACTATCAACATGGATTTAGTTTCTATACCTGATGGTGGCATACATCTTCCCTGAATTATAATTTGAATCATAAGCAATCTGTATATTTTTAGTGACAAGAAGTTTTGTTGTTGTATTGATGATGTGTAATGTTCATGCCTTCCTTGTGAATTTAAATCGCAGATTTAAATTCCGGTTAGTGGACATTTTGCAATGAATTTATGTATAATTTGATGATCCATTTTGTTTTATCTTTGGTTACAATGTGTGTATTCAGATTTTGTGATTTTTATAGGATTTTGTAGTGGTGGCTTTGAATTTAAAAATTGTGATCTGATTGACGGATAGCCATCTTGCTTGGGTAGGCTACAGCACGGCTGGAGTTTGTGCTTCAGTTCGTCGCTGAAAATGGTGAAATGCATCCAGTTTTGGTATCTCATATCTTTTCATAAGTTCCGATATATAGTATAGTGAGTGCAAATGTTGAGCTGCGTGTGGGTAAGTGAATAATTTGCCTCTTGAAGTGGGAGCTTGGTTTTGCTAATTTGAATATTTAATTTGTGGAGTTTTCATACTCTTTCATTTATCGGTACGCTTGTGTGAGACATATGGACCATTAGTCAGGGAACTGTAATACCGCTTACCTTTTATGACAAGCAGGATTTTCATTGCTTGATAACAAGGGTCAGTCACCTATTTGGAATGAAAAAAGAGAAGCTACCCAAAAAATTTGGATCAGTAGCGTTCGACTCCGGTCAGATTTTTCTCCTCCAAAACGAACGTTGTCGGTAATAGCCAAAGTTAATACTCAAAAATCGAAATATAATATCAAACAAAATATAAAAGCAAATTTGCTTTAAACATTTATTAATATAAGTTTACTGCGTAATTAATGAACAACTTTGATTCAGTTACAATTAAAGCAATTGAAAAACAAAACGAAGATTAAAAATTTTAGAAAATTATAACTGTTTACTTGCAAAAATTGTTTATCTTTATAAATACTAATCACAAATAGCATATCGTCGAATAAAGTATTTAAATATTCTTACTTTAATAAAGTTTATTTTGCGAGAGACAGTGATTTCTAAAGCGAAAAGAATCGAAACGATGCACAACTCCGATGAACTCAAGCACGAACGAACAATTCGAATTCAAGAGGAAAGCAACGTAAACTCGTGAACGCTAATCAAATCGCACACTCACAACTACAATAATAATGAAAAATTCACACTTACCATTTTTCAGCAATAAGGAAAGCTCAGAGGAAAAAAGATTACCCAATACAACCTGCCGAGCTAATCTTCATAGGTGACAGAACAACCAATTAAACCAAGGAACATGCTGTCTAGACAAAGATTCCAGATTTAATTCTGGTTCTTTAAAAATCGACGCAATCAAAAATCTATTTACTTTTGATATTATAATCCCAGAATCAAATTAAAGTTAAACGCCACATTTCCAGCCTCTATTTAACCTCCTGATTCAATTTATTTACGAAACAAATTTAAAAAATCAGTCAAGCGTGAAAATCATTGAGACGTGATTAAAGAGGGAAACGAAGTGACACCACTCTACTCATGAACTGATTTAACGAAAATCGCAGGATTAGTGTTACCTTGTACTACGACAATTTTACGAAAATCACAACTTAGTTCAATTTGAATTTTTATTGAACGTTTTTAGCTTCAAAAAACCAGCAAATCCTAATTAACGAATTTTAATGAGTTTCGTTTGATTTAAAAATCCCAAACCGAAAACTTTATATAATTTCGTTCAATATTAAATTTAACACAACTTAGACTTTAGACTAATGAATGAATGAATGTGACAATTTAATTTTAAACACTTTAACGAGCTATAACGACTTCGCAAATGTTTTACTTCGTTTAGCAGAAAAAGACTAAGCAAGTTTAGATTACTTTTATCTCAACTGGAACTAATCCGAAGCAAGCCACAATGCGTCAAAGCAATTTACTTTAATTAAGTTTATAAATGTCAGGAAATGACACAAAAACTTCCAAATTTGTACTATTTTGAAATTGATGCTATATTTTGATTTGACAAACTGAATTACTTTTAATAACTTCATTTACTCCGAACAATCGCGAAACTCAAACAGTTCAATTTTAATTTAACCGAATTGAAGACTATTAAGCACTTTTAGTTAAATTACTTTCGTTACTAACTGCGATTAAATGAGTAAAGTTTATTTTTAACCTCGCTGAAGAACTCACAACCCGTAGCGAAACTAGTCCATTAAGAAGGAAAACCAAGTCGCATTCAATTTGACGTATTCAACTATGCTTTCCAGGCAAACATCCGCTCTCCCACCTTGCAACTCCAGTCGAACGCAAATCGAAGAAACTTCAGCACCAAATCTAACATTAACTCAATGTCAACCGAGCAAGGATTCACAGAACAGTGAAGCCACTGTACTTCAAGCTGTTCCACGTCAGCTCGGAAAACAACCGGAAAACAAAAACAGCAGAGTTGGAAATGCGGACATTTATCTCTCGCAAACTCACAAACAAACAAAACCTAGTTACGAATTAATCCAAACACATTTTCATACTTTGTTTTGCTTTAAACTTTTACAATTAAATACACTAAACACAAATAAATTTCAGGGGAAAAAATGAATGTCTAGCAGACCATTACAAAACCCACACGGCACGCCATAATTCAACTCGCAGGGATTTGTATAATAATTCATTTGCATGTGCTTGTTGTAATTTCTCGAGAGCAATATTATTTTGCCTTTTGAGCATCAAAATTCTGAAAAATAATTTCTGTTTGATTAATTGTGTGAGGGAGTGAGAGAAGCTACCTGTTTGTAACGTTCAATTGTTTGAGTTATTTTTCATTTTGTTATCTATTTATTTGCACTTGTTACCCAGCACTTATCGTTATAATAGAACTGTTAAAATACAACTTCTGCCTCGGCTCCGTTAATTAGAGCGTTGAAGTTCAACATCGTCTTTACTAAATGGTACGTTTATGTAGAGGAGAAGCACAAAAACCGACATACCATTTTGTTTTTGGCTCGTAAAGCAGAACTGAAGGACCGGAGTTATGAAGTAAATAGATTTCTTGAAACCAGCAACACCACTTAATAAAATTATGTAACAAGTTTTAAAATTTGCCATATATTGCAACGATTATGACGATTTTCTCAATTGCCTCCGAAATCATAATTTTAGAAACCAGGTCTCAAAACCGACATACATGTAGAAAATTATTCTCTTTCAAAATGAAAAGAAGGCTTCTTTTTAAATTTGTATTTTGAGATCCTTGTACAAGTTCTTGTACGCACAATTGTAGGTTTACTTGTAAGATAACAGTAGATCTGCACCATACTTTGCTTTCCAAAAGTAGAAATAAGTGCTGATAGAAATAGTCTTATCGTGGTATTGGGAATAATTCACAGTTCGAAATACAAATATATGGGTATTTTGTAAGTTAATTAACAATTAAGAGGGAATATTGCTATGGAAGTACACATTGAGTCTAAATCTAGTGACAATAATCGCAAATGAAAACGTCCCCTTCCACACAAGCACATTCTGAGTGTGCCCATTGTTCACAGGATACACACTTAACCCATTCTTCTCAGCTGGTGTCTTCCGAAAAGAGTCTTTCGCAAAAAATACAGGATGCATTATTACTATGTAGTACACTGGACACTAAACCTTCATCTGATGATGAGTCATTTTCTGCGTGTTCATACCGCAGCGTCTTCCTTGACTTTGACGTAGATTGGGACGTAGCCCTACTTGCATTTCCCTTTGAGTCTTCTTGTATATTTGCTTTCCGTTTAGTTTCTCTCGAAACCTTATTTTCCATCGTACGTAGTAGTTCTTCTTAATACGGTGACGAGGTTATTACTGCCGATTGAGTAGCTTTACGGCCTCTGATTGACATCTTCTTCCGTTTCACTGGAACTGGAGATATGTCAAATGGGCTAACGGCTTTTGATGTGGTTCAATTGAAGATGAAGAAGGACCACTCTCTTGCTGCTCGTTACGAGTAGGTCTATTTACAACCAGAGAAGAATTAGGTGCAGTGGCTTTCGCGTTGAACGCACCCACAATCTAATTTCCTCTGAATAATAAGACTTTAGTGCCCCAAAGAAAGTCTTATCTAAGGGCTGTGCGTTGTATGTGGACGAAAGGAAATGATTTTAACGAAGTTGTCCCTGGCTAAATCAATCAATTCCAAATTCTTAGTGTGACTGGCATGACCATCCGGTAAAATGAGAACAGGATCGTCCTTTGTAGATTTTGTCTTGCCAATGAAATGTCGAAGACACTGGAGAAAAATGTTGTTCTGTATCCACCCTGATAGATGAGCAACACCAACTGAACCAGCCTCGCATTAACAATTGTGACATGTTTTTCCGCGGAAAAAATACCAAAGGTGGCATAAATTCGCCAGCAGCATTCATAGCACAAACAAGTGTTGTCAAAGATCCTTTTTCTGCCGATGAGAATGCACCTATTTGTCACTTGCCCTTCGGCGGATCGAAAAATCGGTCAACAGTCTCCTTATTGAAACCTTTTTAGGCGAACGAAGTTCCGTTGCTTTCCGTACAGACAACTCAGGATGTCACTTTAAAAGTAAACGCAGCCACGATTTCCCAGCCATGGTGTTATTAAACGGATGCTGAAGATTGTTTCTTATTGCAAGTTACAAGGCAATATCTCAATGGATCCTTGTTAAACCTTAGAAGCACGATTCCATAGTCAAACAATAGCGAACAAGCTCGTCTTCTAATTGTTGGGTGAAAACATTTGGTCTACGATGTATGCAGTTAGCTGCTGCCTGCGATGTGCCTAATTTTGGGTCAGCTGGTCTTCTCAGAGTTTTCTCTGGCACCTGGAATGTCTTATGCTTTCAACCACCTCATTTAATGTTTCCGAACAGCTTCTACCGCATTAGCCATGTGCTCTGGATCCCACTGACGTATGTTTATTCCTTTATTATACCGTGGTGGGTCACTTGGCCTCTTCTTTGCCCCCATTTGAAACAAATGTAAAGGGCAATCAATCGCCGGACGTCATACTTATTCCGCGAATTTGTATTTTATGGCAAGTTAGGTATGTCGGTTTGCAGACCTGTAAATGAAAGGGTATGTCGGTTTAGAGAACACCTTACTCCTCCATGTTTCTACATGTTTTACCACCAACGAGTATCAGTTGGTACAATAACCACGGTGATTTGCAAACTCAATAAATTAAAGAATAAAATTTGTAATGAGTCAACCTACCTCTAAATATTTCTCGTTCTCTCATCGTGACGAATTATTACCAGAAATTTTAGCACAACGAAAAATAAAACAATGAGGAGCATTGTTTAATCCACACAACTGGTGTAAACTGTACTTGCTCCGCCTAGTGGTGAGAATAGAAACTACTGATAATATTTCCTAAAAAGTGCAGCATGTTCCAGCAGAGAAACGGCGGTATGTCACTTTACGGACCTATGTCGGTTTTGCTGCATTTCCTCTACATATTTAGAAATGCATCACCTGTTCTTCCGGTTTTCTCTCATTTGGTTCTGTGTGTGTATTGCGTGTTGGGAACGTTTTCTTTTTGGATTTATTGATCCGTTGTTTTCCTGCTAATGCATGCCCGGAGTCGGGTGGGTGGGATGTGGAAACCTTGGGCCTCAATCGCAAACCCGATCTAATATTTCACCCTGCTACAACTATTTGATCAATATCAGCAGGGCGAAACGTTCAACTTCGTGTAATGTGCTTAGATCGGATAGAGAATACATATGGAGATACGCCATCAACGCCACTCATAAAAGTAAGGGTGTAACGTGTATCACTTTCATTTTATGTTTTCCTGTAGGAAATCGCAGGCTCAGGAGTCAATGGAAAGATAAGCGTTTTTACCAGAAAGAACAACTATACTTTTACTTTGTTGAAGGGAACTTTCCCGAAATTGAGCTGAATCAACACCATTTGTTTTCTTTTTGTTTCCACCTCTACGGATTTTTTGAACTGTTACCTGCGATGAAACTCGCCATCAACGTTAGAACAATACCAGTATATGTGAAGTTTTGTTGTACTGAATAGAACGAATTTCCTTCCAGGTAGGAACTGAAACTTTGGGTCTTCAACCCTACCGACCTCTTTAACTTTGGGTTTGCTTTTTTAACTTACAGGTTATTATATAATTGAAACATTATCATAAGCTAAACTAACCAAATCTACAACATATAACTACATAGAATAACATAATGAGCTTCATCTGAAGTGAGTCTTATTCTCGTGAATTCATTAGTTTGCTGTTGTCTGGTTACCCATAACAAATTATTTACATAATACTGCTTCTACGCCATTTGCAACAGAACACAACTTTCTAGTCAATACGAAACAAGTTCTTTTAACCAGCTTAGTTGTTTTTCTTTTCTAACGTATATAGGTGTTTTATTGTAATTGTTTGGTACAAGATAGTAAGTTTGGTGAATTGTTGATGTTTTGTTAGCTCTGACGGTTTCTAAATTCTCATTTGTAACACTTCTGGTTTCATACTCATGACATAACTGGTTCAGCTTTGTTTTTGTATTTTTTTTTTTGCTCTAATCGTGTACATCAATACATTTTCTCATAATATAATTGGTTACACCTACATCAAATCTTTATACAAATTTTTAATATCACCCCAGCGACCGGCCATCCTGACTGAGGTTTTTCCAGGGTTTTTCCTGCCACATCAGGCAAATGCCGGGATAGCACCTTCAACATAGGCCCTGGCCGACACCTTCCCAAATCCTTTACCCTCTCGTATCTCGGTCTGAGCCTTAGATGCGTAAAGGTAAATTCAAATTCAAATTTAGTTCCTAATATCACAGTCAACTTTTGTTCAAATATAGACTCAAAATGTTGTTCTGTTCAGTTAGAAGAGGTTTTACGGGAGAGTTGTATGTGGAACCCTAACTTACTATACAGTATTGATAACAAGTAGAAATTCGATATCAAGAAGAACAACAAATCCGTAAGTCGTTTTTCTTCACATTCTGAGCATAGGATGTTTTTTTTAACACGATTTCTTTCTGAGCATTCCCCATGCTCAATATATTTAAATTCCATTTTAGGTGATTGGCTATTAAAACTTCTAAATAATTAACCATTTGTCCCCTAAAGAAATCTATAATTTTTTAAAAAAAGTTCCTGCATTGTTTCGTATTCACATTTATGTACTGTTGGAAAGATTATTATATAATCCAAGTCTGCAATCTCTTAATAAGGTATACTAGAATCAGAGCTGAAAGGGTCAGGTTTCCCACAATGTCTATACGTGAGACGAGGTTTCACTCGGTGAACCGGAGACCAAAACAGATTCTTATTCTTGCTTTGTTCCGTTTGGCAGAATTCCTTTCACGGATGATCGTTAACACCAGAGCATGAAAAATACGACGAAAAAATCCAATAATTATAACATACGAAAAACAAATTTTCTTTCTTTTTTGGCAAAAATAAAATAAAAGTGTATCTGTTTGCCCTTTGTAGGACCTTTTTAAGAAACAATCATACAAGAAAAGAATAATCAGGGTCCCTCAATTACAAGCTAATCTTTATTTGATGTTTTACACAATTACAATTAAGAACTTTCAAACGCTGTCCTCTGAAATCTATACAATGCACAAATTACGTTATTTTCCAATGGTCTTCCCATAGAAAAAGTCTCATATCTCCGTAAAAGAACAACAATAACTCCTCCTTCAGAAAAGCTACTTGGGAAGAGTTTGTGAATCTCAGAAAACAAAGCAAAACAAAATCAAAGTGAGTCAAGAATGGATCACATAGTCAGTTTAGTCATCTGGATTTATATTCAATTTTCAGTTTGTTAAACTTCGGTGAGACACATCCTATTTCGGTACCATACATGCAAAATGTCCATAATTTATATAATATACATTCCATGTTAAACTGTCTGGGATATTTCCCTAGAACGTAATAGTTAGCGCAGCATCAAATTTCTATCAATGGTACTTTAGAACTTTAGATAAATATTCCATTTTCATTTTGTTAAAATTCCGTGGGACATTTCCTGTTTCGGCACTTACTATTATGTCAAAGCGAAATATGTATGCAGAAGGGACATAATTTTCGTTATATATATTCCATGTTAAATTCTGCGGGATTTTTGCCTAAAATATAAAAGTCAGCTCAGCATAAATTATTATCAGTGGTGCCGTTGACCGTCTAGATTAATATCTCACTTTCATTTTGTTAATTTGCATGGATCACTTCCAGTTTTGGCACCCTATATGCAGAATGTCCATATGTTTTGTTATATATATATTCCATGTTAATTTCTCTGGGATATTTCATTGGGGCATAATAGTCAGCGCAGAATAAAATTTTTATCGGTGGTACACGCGGGGTGTTTAGATTATCATCACATATTCTTTTTATTAAATTTCGATGGGACACTTCCTGTTTCGGCACCTATATGTAAAATGTCCAGAACTTTTATAATATACATTCCATATTAATTAGTCTGTGATATTTCTCTGGGACATAATAGTCAGAGCAGAATCAAATTTCTACAAGTGGTGCCGCAGGGTGTCTAAATTAATATCCCATTTTCATTCTGTTAAATTTAGGTTCGATACATTCATGTTTCTGCACCCTATTTGGAAAATGTCAATATTTCTTTTATTCTATGCATTCCTTTAACAAGCAGGTGATATTAGTCTTTAATTGCTACTTTTCAATTTTTCTTTAGGTGTAAATGTATGCAATGTGGCAAAAAATTGCTAAAATCACCTTAAATATCATTATTGTATTATTTTGAATGTACTTGCAACCCAGCTATATTATCGTTTCTGTACTAGCAATTAATTAATTGCTAGAGTGACCCACGTTGAATTTAAATGATTTTCTTTTTTGGATATAAATATATTAGAACGTTATACATGTTTTTTGACTTCAACTGTTTCGCACAACTGTATGACGTACTCTTTTCCCCCTGATATGCAGCCAAAAATGATTTTCATAAAGAACGGTAGATTTTCTAATGACGCTAAGAAAGTACGTACGTCTGTTAGCGGCACTCACACACACCCACACACTAAACACACACACTCATACGCACATACAAGGTGGACGACTTAACTTCACAATATGAAATATCGCACAAACGATGCATTGTACAAAGAAATGATACAAGCAGAAGATAACTGACTTGAAGGGGACATATGACAATGTATAAAACGTAGTCATAGGGTAAACAATGTTGCCACTTCAACACAAACTTATATTTTTTAATGGAACATATACTATTTTCTGCCATTAAAAGATTTGGTATAAAGAGTGAATGAAAATAAACCAAAGTTGGTTTGTCAGTGTTACCAACTAAGTGGAAATGTTTCATAAAGACTCTCTGTAGCTCACCAATACCGATGGCGTTTGTTTGGAATCGATATCTCTAATCGTTCCAGAGAAATACAATAATAACTGTTTTGGGGTGGCAACACTGAATAAAAATTCTTCATACCTTCCACACCATATAAACGATGAATGGTAACTGTTACTGCTTGTTGGATGTGACTTCTTCACACGTCCTGGAGGAAATATCGCATAGACGATGCATTGTACAAAGAAATGCTACTAACATAACATAACATGAGTTGAAAGAGATAAGCAAGTGGCATGAAGTATGATTCATGTGGAAGACGTTTTCAAGGTTATCGGAAGGACAATGGATTTTTTTAAAAATGGAAACCCATATTGTTCATTGCATAAACTGAATCGCAGTACAGAAATAAACAACTGTGACAGAAACCATTTTTGCACTGTAGAGCATAGTTTCGGAGATATTTGAAAATTAAACATTAAAATCAGAAAGTCATACTAGGGTGGAGAAGTTAATTAGATATTTGTGATAATGGAAACATATATATTTCATTGTGTATTCCAACCCCTTGTACACGAAGAAACAATTTTTGCTACAAACATTATTGCAATTAGCCTGCACATGCACATAAATATTACACGGAAACATTGAAAACTACATTGCGTGGTACATTATAAAGAATTCAAACACGGGAACATAACTAAAGCAACTAAATTATTGCAATAAATGTTCAAAGTGATGCCCTGCTACTTCAATGCACTTTCCAATGCTGTGCAGAAAAGATTGATATGTATGGAAAAAAAAGTCTCAATATTTTCACACGCATGTCGTATGCGCTCCTGCATGTTTGCTGGACTCGTTGGTACATCGTTATAAACGTTCTGTTTGAGGTAACCCCATAAGAAAAAATCTGGAAGTGTAAGGTCGGGGGGATCGAGCTGGCTAATGTACTGGATCTCCAAGTCCTATCCAACGACTGTTACACTTTGTACTTAAAACATATCTTGCAGTACGTGTATAATGAATGAGCAGGGCATCCATTGTGTTGGGACCACATGGTACGTCGTTTTTCTAATGTAACATCTTTCAACAGCGACGATATTTCCTCAGTTAAAAGGCGTGTGTACCTTTGTCCTGTTAACGTTCCATCGATAAACTAAGAACCTTATCTCCCACAATTTCATACCAGACATTTACGGACCATGGTCGCTGATACTCTACTGCTCTCTACCAATGTGTATTTTCAACAGCCCAATAGTGCATGTTATGCCGATTTACAGCACAATGTTTTGTGAAAGTACATTCATTAGCAAATAGAGCTAATATGAAAAAGTTATCATCATTCCGAAGTCTGTTTGTGCCCATCTACAAAATGTTAGTCTAATTACGAAGTCGTCATCATGAGTTCTTGGTGTAATGACAAGTGGTATTTATGATATTTGTGCCGTTTTAATATTTCAAGAATACTTGTTTTAGAAACACCTGCAACGGTAGCCAATTCTCGAGAACCTACCTGTGGGTTGCAGGTCACTGTTCCTAACACTACTATTTCGTCTGTGGAGGTTATTCTGCGCTTCCGTGCATGTGGTTGGACACTTCCTTTCTCTGAAAACTGTTTGAGAAATCGATAAAATTACTTTTACGATGGAGTTCGTTTATCAGGAAACCGTTCAGCATACATCAAAATTGCTTGTTGAACATTTCTCTGAACTTCACCATCAATGAAAACCATTTCATTTTTTTCTTTATCGGACAGCGGCTCTATTTTCAATTCACTACAACACAATGAAATGTGCAGAATACGTAAACTGATTCACAATAATGATGATGATGATAACACTTTCAACATTTCCCAGCACAATAAATCAGTGTATAATTCAGATAAATATTTAACATTTTATTCAAAAATTCCCTCAAGGACAAACTTACATATAGCATACGCAAACATCAATTATCTGACGCATTAAACGACGTTTCATTCAATAAACGACTATTCACAAGGTGCACGGCCATAATAACATAGAATTTCTTACAAAACAAAAGTTGCATAATTTACCTAAAGTATTACACGTTGTTCTTTCAAAAATGTTTCGTTCCAAGCCATCTTTTTATTATTTAATTCGCGGTTAACTTTTATCTTAGCTATATGGATTTCATTTGTCAACTGTTTCGCTACGTGGTACTCTAGAATAGTGGATAGAGTCCGAGCACAGTAATATAAGGGGCCTAGGTTCAATTACCATCAGGGTACACTAACATTCGAGTGAGTGAATTGTTATTAACGTCCTAAATTAGCTTAGGAGATTCTAAGGACGGGACCTACAGTTTCACGTGCGTTTTAAACCACATATGTCCAAAAGAGGAAACGAACCCGGGACCCTTTTGGTAGATGAAAGCGAGCGTTACCATTCTCCCACAGGGGACAAATTATCAACATTCGAAACAAGCACATAAACCAATCTCAGACGGGCGAAGCAATGCTCTCTGGAACCTTCAAATGACCTTAAAAACGACTTCAAAATAACATTACATGATCAAATTTACTGTCCGCCTTTATTGCGGTATTGTTTATCGTAACATTTCCTTTTCGTAGAATGCTTCGTTTGTGCAGTATTTCGGATTGACAAGTTCATTTTCCCATCCTAGTATGACTTTCTGGTTTTAATGTTTACTTTTCAAATATCTCCGAGACTATGCTTTGCAGTGCTTCAAAGATCCCTTAGTTGGCAACACTAACAAACTAATTTTTGTTCATTTTCATTCATTCTTTACACCAAATCTTTTACTAGCATAAAGTAGTATATGTTCCATTTAAAAATATTAGTTTGTGTTGGGATGGCAACACTGTGTACCCTATGACTACGTTTTATACATTGTAATATGTCCCCTTCAAGTCAATTAACTTTTGCTTGTAACATTTCTAGCGAACTATAAGCCAGAATTTGATGTTTGAGATTTTATTTGAGAGCTCTTTGCCATACTAAGACACAGAAAAATATGCATCGGTAGGGCCTCCCTGGGCGGTTTGAAAAAAATAAGAATTTCACATTTCGGGTAATAAAACTTATCCCAAACCATATAGCAGGTCGCAACTTGCGGAATCGTAATCTATCCTTCAATACCTTTCAAGCGGAGTATGGAACCGCACACGTCAAAATCACTGAAAAGTTTCAAAATTATTCGATTTTTAGCTATTTCACAGAATTTTCACAAAAGATAGAAAAGCGCTTCTGTCATTTTCTTTGGAACAAAATTGTTGGTACTGAGGTTGTAGGTTGTGTCATTGTTTGCCCAACAGGTTGGGGTAAATTGAAGCTTATTTTGATACGAGTTAACGTTTTCGTGATAAGAAACCAGCCATGGTCCAAAATCGATATTTTGTATGAAGACTATGCACATTTTTAACGTGAAACCTTACAAAATCAGTGATATCACAACACGAATTCTTTCGGGGTAAAGGGGAGATTGACGCAAAAATTATAATCACAGAATAAATTTTATCCGTTTTGCAAGTGACATCCTTTTTTGTCAAAGTTGAGGAAGGGACAATACTAAGTCTCTTAATTTTGTTAAAAAGAGAACGACCATAGTGACCCAAAGAAAGTCAATCGCATAATGTATATCACTTCTTTTGTGAGTACAGTTCTTACGTCACTCTCCCCTTTACTCTGAAGGGGTTTCTGTGTTGATATATTAAACGGTAATATTTCCGTCAATGAAATATTCTGAGTATAGAAATCGCACCAAGCTACATATTTCCCTCGTTTTATCCCACTACCGGACGGAAGTTATTAACCTGTTTTAACTCCTGTTTATTGATGAAGAACTCAGGAGGGAGATCTTTGCGAATTTGGGAACTATTCTCTAAGACATCCGTCAAAGCTTCTCTCCATAACTGTAAAATTTCCATATAAATATTATTTTTAAACCTTTTACCTAGATGCACTGTGCTTCAAATTTTAAACAATTGCGTTTGTAGATTGATTTAGAATAGCTCAACGATCTTCCTTAAAGCACAATACTTAATAAATAAAAATACCTATATTTGCTTTTTCAAAAACAAATCTTGAAAATGATTTTTCGATTTAGAGCAGTATACATTGAGACGGTACTCACCTCTAACGCAAACATATTCACAAAATAAAATAATACCACCAAAGATGGTTCCAATTGAACAAATTTGGCACACATGTATAGATATAAATGATTTTTAGTAATCATGGAAACTATGCAGTATACAATGACGGCCAACATGCTGTAACAAAATAAGTAGTACAACTTAGATTTAATAATGATTAGAATTAACTACATGATAGTGTGTTAATTTAAATTTTCTGATACAAGGACAAAATTTTAATTTTCTGATATGCTCCCTGTTCAGTTTCCGTAAAATAATTTTATCTTAACAGAAGCTATGCATTAAAAAATTGGAATAATCACTGCTGGATTTTAACACTTCATTTAAAAAAATGCACTATAGTAATTATTAGCCAATGTAATATTACTCGCAGTAAGTTAACACAAACAAACGCTGCAAAATCGTTCTAAAACTTGACGTGATTTTTTGTTTCGTGAGTTTAATTTTCAATCTAAGATAATAATAATTGTTGGCGCAAGTTACGATATTGCATTATTTTTCAATTTACCTAAATGGTCGCCCATTTTTTTTAGAAAAAAATGGCGTTCTAACAATTAAAGGAGCTAAAAGCGTAGCTATAGAATGAATATATCTAAAACTAAGGGTCACACAATAACTAGTTGCTATCGTGTTATCTCACGATGTTCAAATGACTTATATTCGTTGAGAAAAATGAATGATACTAATCTAGAGGTGTATCCGTAAAATTTGGGCGTAAAGGAGTTACATCTACCGTTGCTGTGCACATAAAGCCTTTATCATTATATACAGAATCTAGTAGGTGTTCGGGTTCATTTCTCGAATAATTTTAGTCATTATAGAGAATCTGTTAGTAAATACTTAGAAATTTGTGGTCCATAGGATAAGAATAACATTAGTATATCTTGATTCGTTTGACATTTTAGAACTTTCCTTTTTTCAAAGGTCCACTTCAAATTTGTGATATAATTTATCCTCTTAATTTTACGTGTTGCTTCTATAATTTTTAATTGCTAGTTGAATGAATTACTATCTCATTTGGTTTCTCGTACATTGTCGAGTACATACTTATCTCAAGCGAATGTAAAAGAAAGAATGCGATGACCCATGACCTGGGCATACTTTAATTTGATGCCAAAGTTTTCACAAAAGTTCAGAAATCAGAGCTGGTTTGAGAATGATGTTGGTCAAAAAGTCGTGGCTGAAATCCCATAAATAAGGAACACATATTGCATTAAGAATTAAAGATTGTTGGTGTGTGCATATCATTGACCGGTTTTGGTATCAAAAATCTTGTTGATATATTTCCGCAGATATGGTTGAATTTAAAGCCCGGAGAAAATGAAATTTTACCCATGGCATCCAATTTATTTTTCGAGAAAGCAAGTTAATAGAATGATTTGATGTGCCTTTCTTTAGTTCTCATAGAAACTTGACAAACGAGAAAATGCTATAACGAATTTTTGAGCCGTAGACGTACTTTAGGCATCCATACTTTCGAAATTACTAATCTAAATTCTGTTATCAAAGCCAAAGGTAATGGATTGTGGAACAATTCAAACATTTGTTGTTTCAGTTCGTGAGGAACGCAAATCGGATGCTTGTCTGTGTTAGCAAAACTAAAGTATGAAATACTTCTGATTTTTCGGAACGATGCTTTTTGTTTGATGAATAACAGTTGGGTCTTTTGGCCCTTTGCCTGGAAGATGTTCATATATCGGGCTAAAATGTGGATCTAATTTCTCATACTGCACGATTTTAAAATTTTGATTTTTACTTCGTTTGATTCTCAAATTTTGTGAAACTAAATTTTGTTAGTAAAATGAGTTCATTTTCTTGGCCCTCTTCTTTTTAATCATAAGGATTCTTTGTGTAACTACTGAGCCAGTCACTTCTATTTTTGAGCTCGTAATGAATCTAATTTCGAAGTTATACTGAAGAACTTTTGAAGGCAAACGCTCACATTTAAAGCGCGTTTGTGCATCTTATGAAAGTACACCGTAGCTTGACTGCCAAAGAGTATCACGAAAAATCTTCCTAAAAGGTAGTAACGAAAGTAATTTAAGGCCGTAGTTGAGCCAAGAGGTTCATGGTAATGAATGGGTTTCTTAAGCAGAGAATTCGGGATTTTCTTACTAAAGTACTGGATGGTGTCTCATTAATTTTCATCAACGAGATTCTTGTAAGTATCACAGTGCTTCAAAACACTGCATACAGTGCGAGTACTCCGTATGTTGTGGCAACAAATTGAATTTAACATTTTTCGGATTAATTGATATAATGAATAATCCGATTTCGCATAGTTTTTGCAGTAGCGACTTCCATAAGAGGTAAGAGAATATTGCAATATTTTGGGGGTTCCTGTATTTGAAAATGTTGTATGGCTGTTATTGTTTTCGGAGATAATGAGATTCCGTCTTTAGAAATCTCACATCTAAGCAAAATTAACTGTTCTTCTTGTATTTCTACTTTTGGTAATGAGAATCTTAAACCAGTCTGACTCATGCACTGGAAAAGAGAGTTTAAAGTTTGAGGCATTTCATAAGGGTCGTTTACTGAAATCAATATATCATCAAAGTAACTTGCCACGGGTTCACTGTAAACGTTTTCTAGCGCAATGATTATGAGCACTAAATATACCTGGGCTTGTTGCTAAGCAGAGGAACATAAATGTGTACTTGAAACAGTCAAACGTGCTTTCAAAATGAGATAAAATATTGACAATCCTGAGTAGAGCTCAATGCTATGGATTGCAAAAAAATCAAATTTTACATAGTATAGCCTGTCTGACAAACAATTCAGAATGCTTTGTAGGGGATTCAGACTGTAGAAAATATAAGATATATCCTTATTCAATGTTCTAAAGTCTGAAATTATCCTTAGTGAATTATCTGAATTCACTGTGAAAATGACGAGATTGCTCCAACACGACTGTGATCTTTAAGTCAAACCCTGATCCAACAACATGTTTATATGTTTTTTCACTCTTTCTTGCATCGGAATGGTCATGGGATACTCCTCCTTTCGAAAGCAAATCGGGGTTTGAGTAAAATGCAATGTTTATAATGATTCATCTTACCAGTATGACTATCGGGCCACGTAAAGGCTCTTCATATTGATAACAAAGTTTTATGACTTTGTATCTCAAGTATTAAAGTATATCTTTGAAATTTTTATACGGAAAAGATCAAAGAGGCACCTGTTCCCATGTAAGAGCAGAAGCTGCTCATGGGACCAATCTTTTCCCTCTTGCGGAACATAAGTTTTAATGGTAGTGTGACTGTTTGTTGTGCCACCCCGAGAAATTTATTCTTAACTAAAATTCTCAGTGTTTGAGTTTATTATTTCAATCATGTTGTCATCTGACATTAAGCCCCGTGGAACTAAAATATTGCGTTTTCGCATTACTGACAAGTCGGGTTAAGCAAATTTTCCGAAACGATTATTAAATAGGATTGATTGTTTCACTACGTGTACGAAGATAGATTTGTGTTTTTGCAACATAGTACGACTCCAAATTATCTTTCACTAATGACACTACAAAATTAGAAAAATTTCAATTGTTTCTGTTTTAAAATTTTGATGCACCCAGCCAAAATGCTGTAATCAAGGCTATAATTCTGTAAACTCAAAAAATACGATCCAACCAGAATATTCTAAGGAAAATTCGGTACAAGGTAGAATTTTGGTTTAAACATTATGCCACCAACCTTACACTTCAAGAGGATATATTGATTTAATTCACTTACATTGCCAGTAATACCTTTAACTTTCGCGTCCCTCAATCGTATATTTTTCTCCTTTTCACTAAATCACTTTAATTAGAGAAACCTCTAAGCATGTGTATAAAACTGAGTCATATTTCTAACTAGCGATTTCAATTGTAACCTACGGCAACAATTTCGCATTACAAAATTTTACTCTGAGGGTCTTAGAGTAATTGGAGTCTCTATGTTTAACGGCAGATTTTAACATGAGCGAGATAGGGCATTGGCTCGCGGCTTCGAATTTTTTTCGTAAATGAGGAAATACATTTATTTCCGGGACTAACGGTACTACTTCCATCCGCCGGTGTTATTATTAACTACAGCATGCCCCTGCATTCTTACCGCCATCTACCGGTATTATTATCAACTATCTAATATTCTCCCATCTACCGATATTGCTGTCAACTTCTTGAATGTTTTTTTTTATAGCTAAGCGCTTTTTTACGCAAACGCGATCAGAAGTGTGTTGCTATAGCTGCTGCTGCTTTATATCAGGTGATTGCTGGAACGATACACATTCAACACGGGTATACCTCTATTCTCACTCGCAATTGAAAATGTAAAAATGAAGCTTATTATTGTAGCTAAGAACTTGTTACAGCGCCGGTGAACATTTTCTTTTAGTTTAAAATTTCATGTAAAGAATTGGAATAAAAAAACTTGCTGTTTATTCGTTTCTGACTCAGTTCAGAAATTTTCTCATGTATTGCTATTTACACTTTGTATAAACGAAAAAAGCAGCAGCAGCTATTTGAAAAGCAAAAGTTGCTTATTGCGTAACTAGTTAACGGAAGTAACTAAAACTGTAGAATTCTCACGCGAAGACTAAATTATTTTTTATATTTCCAAATCTATTAAAAATCAGAAAACATCCTTGCATATTTTTTTCTTTTAAGCTTGTTATTATTCTACAAGTGGAACAGATTGCGTGACTTATAACTGAAGCCTATACAATAATCATAGGTTGTTCGAATGTCATTTGTGCTTCATAGTCTATTTATTCAGTATCGAATAGCAGAGTTGTAATCCATGAAACGAACTTTTTTTCATCTAGTCATAAATGTAAAACCTTGAATTTCTATTGTAAAAATTTCATTTTATATAACATGACGTGATGGTAGATAGGAAGTTACTCACTCAAACAGAGAAATGATTATTTCACTTCTAAGCTTAGCGTCAGAGTTTTCATAGCAAGAGCGACTAGTGGGTTCCCACTTCCACTTAATATTCTGTTTTAGATGCTGAGTATTTGCTGACAATTTTCTTATATGATTTTACTAAAATTATTTTGGGGGGAAAAACTGATGGAAAATTCATTTAACTGAAAAATCTGTTAATATACGCTATCATACATTGAAAATTAATACAAAATAACTACTTTTCTGGTGTGTAAGGAATATATTGAAAGTATTCGAGTAAAACATAGTGAAGAAGAAAAAATGTTTTTTTTAAATATAATATAGTTACTTTCCTCCCTCCCGAAAAAAATGGTGAAAATTCAATGTTTATATTGCACTGAGGAAATGTTGGAAAAGAATCTTTATAGACATATCAAACCCAAACATCCAAGTGAAAAAGAAATAGAGTCTTCGACTAAAAAGCGAAAATTAACAACTAATAATTGTGCTGTGTGCGAAGAAATATCGAAAAAAAATTGACTGATACATGAGAAATAAACATTCGTATACGCCAACAAGAAAGCATTCGTATTAACCTTTTGTGATTATGAACTCGCATGAAAAAACAGTGGGGATACCCACTCATTTCTTAACTCTATAGAAAAACAGTGTGAATATTTTTTGGAGCAAATGTGTGAAAATGAAGCTGTGTTTTTGATTAATTTTATTTTGAGTGCGGATTTTGCGAAAACCGGTGATGAAATACAAAATTTTCCAGTGTATAGCGGAAATAAGTTATTTTTCAAATCTACAATCAAGGTAGGTGTAATTAATGACATATTTAGTGAATTAAAAGCAAATCAAGAAGAGAGAGCTGTTAAAGGTTCGGGCTGGAATTTAAGCTCTACTCCAAATCATAAGCTAAAAGTGCATGCTAACGTGTATAACCCCATATCACCCTCATCCTACATCGAACTCCCTGACCACATCATGAACAAACGTGCTGTTATCAATCTTCAAAATAATGATCAGAAATCTTTTTATAGCAGTGTTAGCGAATCTTCACCCTGTTCATTGAAAAAAAAGCCTAGCCGAGTTTCCCATTATGAGTGTTATGTAAATGAAATACTGCCTATTTTTGAAGAAAGTAAAATTAATTTTCCGGTAAGTCTGGATGATGCCTCTCAATTTGAGAATAAGTATAATGAAAAGTTTCCGAACACACCAGTTTTAATCAATGTGTTTGGAATAGCAAAAAAATGAAAAAGTTATAAAAAGAACAAGTTTGTCCGCTACACATTAGTGAAAAACAATTAAAAGAAATGGACAGAGACTTACTGTTCGTAAAAGCAACAACACCGATAGAAGTAGCAACTACGTCATCAGCAGCGGTACCACTATCAACAGCGGGGGGGATTACTGCTTAATAAGAATTTTTTCTAGATTAATATGTAGTCAGAAAACTAGCCATTGTCACCAATATCATTTCTGTAAGCGCTGTTTTTCTAACTTTATCTCCGATCGTAAGCTAACAGAACATGAAAATTTTTGTCGTGAGCATGAACCAACTCGTGTAGAAATGCCTGCTCCTGGTTCTACAATTAAATTTAGAACAGACTGTTCATTTTTAAAAGTTACTACTGTTATTGTGGTGGATTTTGAAAGTTTTTAGTACCTGTTAGTGAACATCGTGGACGGAAATCTATCAACATTCAACGACATGATATAGCAAGTTATTGCTGTAAAATTTACTGGTCTGATAGCTCTCCAACCGCACTTCAGTTATATAAAGAAGATAATCCGGCACAAAATTTCTTAAAAAGTTTGAGGGATGATTTAGAAAAAATTGATAAGAAATTAAATCAAGATTTGCCGAGGAATCCCTTAACTGCACAGAAAACCTTCGACTATGAACAATCACAGGAATACTCTATTTGCGGTAAAGAATATAATGAAATGAATCGAAAGGTTCGTTACCACTGGAATATAAATGCTCTTGCAGAAAATTTATTTCAATTTCAAAGTGGGTTCATCTTAAAAATGGTAGAAAAATTGAATTACGGTATATGGATTTGTACCTTTTCATACTTTTCTCCTTGAGAAATTAGTTCAAAAACTCAAATCAGAAGAGCTAAAATACACTCACCCATACTTCCCTGATGATGAGAAATTTAAATTAATTCGTAGAAAAGGTATTTTCCCCTACGATTATTTCACAGACCGTTCAAAATTTGATGAAAAGAACTACCCCCACAAAAATCATTTCATAACATACTTAAAGGCTGTGAATGCAGTGATGAAGACTATCAATTAGCTCAGCAAGTAAGGGAAAAATTTAAATGTAAAAACTTTTGGGGATTTTCATGATCATTATCTAAACACTGATGTTTTGTTGACTGCAGATGTTTTGGAAAATTTTCACAACACATGCATGCAGTCTTATGAAATTGATCCCGCTTTTTGCTACACTTCCCCCGCTTATCTTGGAAGGCGATGCTCTATCAATCTAAAATAGAATTAGAGTTAATTTCTGAAATTGACATGCAAATCTTTATTGAAAAATCAATTCGCGATGGTATGTCACAGTGTAGTTTAAGGTATATGAAAGCTAACAATGACCTTCTTGGCAGTGAATTCGATCTTCAAAAAGAAACCTTGTTCGCTATGTATCTTGATGCAACTAATCTCTATGGTTTTGCCATGAGCATGTCTTTTCCTTATGGAAATTTTTCATGGAATCCTACACAAGAAAATTGGGATTCAGACAAAATTGTAAATTACTCTGTGAAGACGAAAGAGGTTTCTTTGCAGAGGTGGATTTAGATTATCCCAGAGCTTGCATGATGAACATGTTGATTACCCTTTAGGTCCAGGAAATATAACACCTCCTAACGGAAAACACAAAAGAATATTGTCAACACTAAATCAAAAAAGAAATCACGTTGTACATTTTCGGCTATTAAAATTCTACCTCTCCCACGGCTTAAAACTTGTGAAGGTTTACAGAATTCTATGGGTATTCCAATCGAAGTGGTTTAAGCCCTACATAGATTTTAACACTAATATCCGCACAAAAGCCTCAACAAAATTTGAGAAAAATTTCTACAAACTTATGATTAACAGTATGTTTGTGAAAACCTTGAAGAATGTAAGAAAGTACACGGATGTAAGACTCGTTTGTACTAAAAGGAAAGCTAAGAAGCTCATTGCTATGCCACAATTCAAGCCACGCCGAAATGTTCGGAAAATTTCGTACTCATTCAGATGTTCAGAAAATTTGTTAAATTAAATACACCTCTGTACGTCGGAAGCAGTATTTTGGATCTTTCGAAATTAGCAATGTATCAATTTCATTATGATGTAATCAAACCCAAGTACTGAAAGAATCTTACTCTTCCATACACAGACACAGATTCTCTTGTTTATTATACTCTTTGTCAAAATTTATTTGAGGATATGAAGTCAATAATTGAATACTTCAATACAACGAATTACCCTCAATCAATCAATACAATATTCCTTCAGTTAATAACATACCTGGTAAAATGAAAGATAAGTTTGGGGGCCTAGTTCTTCATAAATTTGTAGGTTTAAGATCAAAAGGGTATGCTATGAATACGGTAGAAAATAAAGAATTAAAGAGTGCCAAATGGGTAAAGAAAAATGTATAAAACGATATTATATTCAAAGATTTTGAGAATTGCTTGTTTTCTTGTGCACGATTAACAAAAGAGCAACATCAAATTCAGCCGCGTTTGCATACACCTCACACTGTAAAACAGGAGAAATTAACTCTAGAACAAGAGGATGATAAACGTAAAATTCTTCATTGCAAAATTCATTCGTTGCCATGGGGCACCGAAAATTTGTTAATAATGAGGCTGAAATAATTTGTCAAGTATGTCTTCGACCCTCAACCTCTGGAGAGTCATGTTAATTTACATTTGTGTAACTGTAAGACTTAAATAGTGGGTAAGGTTTGTACATAGTTATTAAGTAAGTTTTATGTCTTGTTGGAATGTTAATAAAGTGCATTCAGTGTGTTTTCTAAAATGTCTTTTGTGTTATTTTTTATTTGTTTCTATACATTCCATTATAATATCTTTTATTATTATTTATTATGGCGACTAATTTAATCGGATTCCCGCGTTATAAGTCGCATGAGCATGAAACATTATCGGATTCACCTTCCATCATCAATCAAAATCAACTAACAGTATTAGATCAAAGAATTAAAGTAATAAAGGGTAAAATCAACTCACTACGAAATACTTTATCTTCAAATATTGAAAGTGAAATCACAGAAGCACAACAGCATACAGTAGATCTACTTCAAAATATTGATAATGAGTTGAAAAGTGTAATTCTTATGTATTCACAGCTAGTAAATAAAAATGATTTAACCGAAGTTCAAAATATTATAACGAAAATTCAAAATGAAGTACAATTAATAAGGAATCAACTCATTACAAATACTGCAGCACAATATTTAGTCAATAATTTGAATAAAAAGCTTACGGAGTTGCAAAATACATTTAATAATCTTCAAACAGCTGTGAATGCATTAGAAAATGTTCTTCAAAATAATCCCTCCCAAGAAGATCTTCAAAAGATGCAAGAAGTTATTTCGATCCTACAAAATGAACTTAAAACTATTTCTGATGAAACAAATATACTCATGACGATCTAACCAACCTACCTGTTTATAGTGATGTATCGGAAATTAGTAGAAAGCTTGGTGAGTTTGAAGCAATAATTAATAACATATCAGAACTCACGAATATTCAAATTGAACAAAAGAATCTACAGAACGTTGTGAATAACATTCACACTGCGGTAAGTAGTTTACAGGAAGCACTTGCAAAATTAAATAAGATAAGAAAGGGTTTTAATCTTCCTACAAATTTAATTAATCTTCAGCATGTTGTAAGCACTGTTCAAAGTGATTTAATTGAAATACAAAGAACACATCGAAGAAATCTGATATCGAGAGTATACGCAAGTCTTTAAGTGAAATATCTTCAGATCAAAATCAAAATGAAATGAAATCAAAATGAAATGAAATCGAAATTAACTGCTCTCCAAGAAACTATTAACACACTCCCCACTTTGCTACAAATAGAAATCATTAAAAAGACAATAAGTAATATTCAAACTGTAATCGAAATAACATAAAATCTCCCCGAAGTGATAGATAATATTAAGGTTCAATTACAAAACTTCAAACTAGTATAACATTCCTTCCAACGTTAGAAGATCCTTCCGGTATACAAGAAGTGTTCACTAGCTTCCAAAATGAAGTTAAAGAAGCAATACAAGAACATTCAAAATTCATTTCTGTTCATTGCGTTAATGAAATAGTTAGTGGGTTAAAGGATATGTTGAAAAATTTACAGGACACAACACTAACACATAACACACTAATTGCTGATATTGAGAAACAAATTAGTGATCTAGGAACGAAATATACTCCTGCGACTAATTCTCTTAATAACTTATCTAAAAAATATGCTGACATTAATGGCTTTCGTAATGTAGAAGCATCAATAGCTCTAATGCCTACAATGACTCAACTTTGGGAGGTGCAACATAGTATTAAAAATTTCATATCGATAACAGACTTTAATTCTAATAACGATAAAATAAAGAATGATATTGTTGCAAAACTGAAAGACCTAGAAGATAAGTTAAAAAGCGATGTGTATAGGGCCATATACGATAAATCTAATTAATTGTTAACATCAATACATAATTTACTTAGTTAAGTTCTTTAAAATTTATACAATACCTAATACGGAACGTGATTTTACACGTAGCAATGTTAGTGCTAAAGTATATCTCTTTGATATGAATACGCCCTATTTCGAAATATCTTTTTTGGGTAAGCTAAAAATTATCGGTTTTCATTGGATTAAAAAGAAGAATTAAGAGTTTCCTATTGTTGATATATATACAGCGAGCGGTGAACAAAAGTATGGTAATTTATCATTAGGAATACATGATGGTAGTAGAGTCCCAGATGCATCATCTGAAGATGAAATTGTAATTCTTGAGTTTGGTGTTGTAGAAGGCGATGTGCTTGTAGTTCGATCAGATAAATTTTCACCTGCCGAATATCCAATAAGTATAGGTTTGATCTTTATCGTTCAATTGATTTCTTGATCTTTAAATTTGTTGGTCTTTAAATCAATAGAATTAATTTTAGTAGAATGAATAGTAGATTAGCTATTGTTGAAGTGCTACACAAGCCTGCAAGACGGAATTATAGATAAAAATCTGTTGTGACCAAGGGTATACATGGTTTATGGCAAGCAGATTTGGTTGAAAAGAACTATAGAAACTTGAAAGATTTAGCTAAATTAAATAGGGAATATTCTTATCGTTTAACTATTATTGACACTTTTAGTAAGTATGCATGGGCTATCCAAGTTAAAAGTAAAATACGGAAAGAAGTTACACGAACGTTTAATTCAATACTCGAAGCGATTCAATAAGCACCAAAGTATTTGCAAACAGATCACCGTAGCGAGTTTTATAATAAAGAGTTTATTAAATTGATGAAGCAAAAAGGTATTACTCATTACTCTTCATAGAGCGATAAAAAAGCTAGTATTGTTGAACGTTTTAATAAAACATTACGTAATTTGATGTGGATGTGGATTCACACTGCAAGGTAACTACAAATGGTACAATATGTTACAAGCGCTAATGAAGATGTATAACGAAAAAAACATAGCACGGTAAAAATGAAACCTATTGAGGCAGTGACGAAAGAAAAGGAACAAAAATTAATATCAACAGACTATAGCAAGAGCTATATAGCATCCTCAAAGACGAAATATAGCGTAGAAGATTATGTTCGAATTAACAAGTTTAAAAATAAGTTTGAAAGAGGCTTCACTCGCAATTGGAGCACAGAAATATTTCAAATAGCTACAGTTTTTAATACTGATCCACCTACATATCACTTAAAAGATGGGCGCAATGAGATTATTAAGGGCCGTTTTATGTGCAAGAACTAATGAAGACCAAACACCCTCATGTATACTTAATTGAAAAGGTTATATGTAGAACTAAAAATAAAGCATTAGTTAAGTGGTTAGGAATATCTTCAGACCATAATTCTTGGATCAACCTCAAAGCTAAAATATAGTTAATCAATCATAAAATGTGGAGTGTTAAGCAACGACTTTCGTTAGCTAATGGTAAGTTGAATGGTGAACTTCATAATAACATAATAATAGGCTTAATAATAGGCACATCAGGTTGTGGAAAAACTACACTAGTTATTGATAATTTCATTCTATCTCCAAATTGGCTTTACTGGAATGGTAGACACTTATACGTATTCTCTAAAAGCTTAGAGCAACCCAAGTATCAACAACTGTAGCACATTTATAATGATATACAATAAAGGTTCCATTATCAGTTGGCCATATTTAAACCCTCTGTTATAAAGTTAGAAGATTGCAACCAACGGTCCGTTATTATATTTGACGACTATGTATTAGAAGATCAGAATGAGGTACGAAATTACTTCACACAGGGTAGAAATAAAGGAATGGATTGATTTTCTTAGCACAAGCATATAGTAAAGTTCCGAAACAACTTATTAGAGATAATGTAAATTTCTTATGCATATTTCGTCAAGATAACACGAATTTAAAGCATATTTATAATGAGTTTGTTGTTGGTGATATGTCCTTTAATAAATATAAGGATATTTGTTCTATTGCATGGAAGGAGACTTATGATTTTATAACAATCGATATGACGACAAAGCAGAATAATGGAAAGTATTGAAACAAAATTGATAATTTCTTTATAATCGGGTTATCGTTTTATATCGATACGTTTAACGATTATTTCAGTGATTAATTGATGTACGTACGTTACTTTTTTCAATACGAGTATAATATAGTCTTTTCATATAATGTCAAAACGAAAATCAAATAATATTGAATTACAAAATATCTTTGCGAAAGATTTTAAAGAATGGAAATAGAGTCACCGTAGCTATTATGAAAAGCAAAAACGTCAAGAGAAACCATTGATTGAGGCGCCTGAAAGCTTAGCAAAATAAATTAAAGGAGTAACCGATGACAAAAGAAATATAATTACAGAACCTATACCTGTAGCACAACAGAATATAAATAATTATCCACCAACACTATCAGAAACCTCATTTGGAAAACGGTTATTTGCTTCGTCTAAACCATTGCCAGAGACTAAAGAAATGAAAGACGATGATGATGAAGAAGAGAAAGAAATTCAGTTAGGTCCATTAGCAAATCGATATTTAAGTACTAATAGGTCTGATAAAGATGAAGCGTTTGGATTATACTCTACTGATATAGATGTAGTAGTGCAGTGGAAGATTGGAAGTTATGATGTTTTCTTTGATAAAGATGATTTAATTATTTATAGTGAGAGTAAAATCGCACATTATCTATCAGCTCCGATCTATGAAACATTTAAAGGAACAGAAGGTTTATGGGAGTTAATAACTCGTAAGCAACCGGTAGGTTTCGCTGATGAAGATTATGAAACTTATAAGAAAATTTTAAAAATGACAAATGCTTTATATCAGAATCATGATTCATTACAGAATAAAGTGAAATCAAGCTCCAGCAATAAGTATAAGATATTAATTAAACCTATTTTTCTTGAACTGAAAACTAAAGGTGAGGGTTTGAAAGAAAGGAAGCATGGAAAGTTAATTAAGCGCTACACAAATTTGCCACAACAATTTATTTAGATGGATGATCTTAGAAAGTTAATAGATAGATTATTCGTTATAGCAGGTGAAGAAACAGCTGGGAATAAGAACTTTTATAATGAGATAGTGGGTATAATGGATATGATTTCGTCTCGTTTATCTAATTTTATTGTTTCAAAGCCAAAGGGTTTAGGTTACCTCATAAAAATCTTTCATATTCTTCCAACAAAATTTTGGCAAATTATTGAAGGTAAAGGCTTAGTGAACGATATTATTAATAAATTACCCTTTGAACTTCATCTTCCAGGCTATGAGTTCTGTAGTCCTGGTACACGTTTAGATGAAAGATTAGCGACAGGTAATCTAGGTATAAATAGATTAGATCAAGCATGCCGAGAACAAGATATTGCATATAATAACTTTAAAGATCTATCAGATAGACATAGAGTTGATCAAGACTTAGAGTTTAAAGCTTTTGATAGAGTTGTTAGCAAAGATGCCGGTTTAGGTGAAAAATTAGCTTCATTAGGAGTAGAAAAGACGATGAATACAAACCGAAAAATGGGTTGGGGTTTATAGATTGCTCCTTTTCCTTAAACTTAGTCAAAACGCAGTGTACCAGCCTGAGCCGTAGTTGTCGAATAAATTAAATTCATAAATATAATATAGTTTTTTATATAATGAAAGCAAAAGGTGTAAAATTTCAAATTCCTGCACAGGAATTGAAGCCATTAAATTTCAACGATATTTTAAATAAAGCACAACTTGCGAAGAAACAAAAATGCTTAAATAAGAGGCATAATATGGCTCTAACATTAAGTTTAGCGCAGTTAAAGAAACTACGTAATCAACTGAAAACAGGTGGTTACATATTTTCAATTCCTGCGAAACTTGCTGCATTGGGAGCTGTTGGTAGTCTTGCAGGTGGTTCAGCAGCTATAGCTAAAGTAGTAATCGATGCAAAGAAAAATAAGCAAGATTTAGAAGAACAAAAGCGTCACAATGAAGTTATGGAATCATCAATTCTACCTAAGGTAAAGGACTTAAACAAAGAAAAAGCTCCTGAAGAACTTAAACAAAGTAAAGAAAAGCACTCACCAATTATGATGTCGAACGTATAGCTAAAGTATTAAATATAAAACACTTTAGAGGTATATACATGTCGGATAATCTTCCATCTACTCCACCGTTAAAACAAGAATGTGCTGTTGTTAACTTAGATCAATCAATTAATACTGGAACTCACTGTATATGTTATCTGTATGAAAATAATAAAGCCTGTATATTCGATACATTTGGTGGAGTACCTCCCAAGTCTTTGATTGATTATTTAAATCCCAATAACACAATAACTGAATATAATAGTGATCGAATACATTTTGATGGTGTGATTTGTGATCACTTATGTATTAAACTATTAAAGTTCTTATCTGATGGAAACAATTTCGTCAAGCTATTGAAAGATTGAAACTTGATTACCTAATGAATGATGCATAAAATGGTATATTGCATAGTCTTTTATTTAAAATGATTGTGTTGCACTTATCGGGAACTACACCAAAGCTTCAACTAAATCTCCATAAGAAATTGATAATCAAAATTACGTTTTGAAAATTGCACTGATTGGATTCTATAGTATGTATCTAATAGCAAATCTAACAAAAAATAACAATACTTACTTCTATAAAGGAGTGAAACATAATATACCACCGGGTCAATATAAAGCCTCAACATAAGAAACAACACTAAAAAAGAAGTGCTTCTAAATGAAAATCATGTAACTCATCGAATGGATGTTATACCATTTACAGAAAATTTTTATGTGGGAACTGTTGGTAAGTTGTTAGGTTTCAAGAATAATACCGATCTTAAGCCAGGAGAGACTCATATAGGTCAATTTCTTCCAAAGCTCTTAAGTATTGAAATATTTAATATACACTGTAACCTAGCTAGAGGTATGATTAAATCAGATGGTGAATATAATCACAAGGAAACGAATATTATAGCAACATTTCAACCATTGACTGAATTTTTAGAACCAATTGCTTATGAGCCTCAATATCCATTATTTTTTCCTGTACAAGAGGGTCCCATACGTTCCATTGAAATAAGTGTTAGTAATGAATTGCATGATACAATTAGTTTTGACGGTGCGATTACAAGTGCAATTCTCATGATTAAAAATCATGAATCTTATAAATGACTTTTTATAGCAAGAATGACAGCAAAAAAACAAAGCAGAACATAATATTTTTTTTAAAAAAAAGATGGAAATTATTGAAAACTATGAGTATCAATCTTTTAAACTGAATCCTCGTACATTTAATAACTTGAATGAAACGAATAAAGACATCGAATTTGACATCACTTCCGCAGATGGTTTTGTGCACCCACACTATCGAGATTTATACATAAAATATGAAGTCATTGGAAGAGATGCTGCAGGAATTTTTACTGCTGGGTCGAATATTAAATTAATAGATAATTTTGTTCCATATTTGTTTTAGCAAGTAGAGATACGCAAACATGGTACTGTTATTTATAGAATATATTATCCATAAATTACATCAACTGCTATTGCCACATGTCGATTATCAAAGTCTGAGCTTGAATATTTTAAGTCAGGTGGATGCGAAACTTCCCCGGAATGAGAATACAGTGTTGTATCCACTACGTTTACTGTTTGGTTTCTTTAGAGATTATAAGGAAATCATGTGGAAGAGTGGACTTCGAATAACATTTAGAAGTGCAAATAATGATGTTTTATTTTATCGCTGGAAAACAGAGAAAGCAGATGGTACTTTAGATGATGCTACGTTACCTCATCCTGCTAAATTAGTGAGCATAGAATGTCAATTGTCGAATACGAGAAAAATTATTCAATTGAATTAAAAGCTGATATACTTCGATAACCTCGAATACCAATCGAATTTCTCGCGTTTCAGAGTGTTCAACGAAATGTTTGAGGTTCTTATTTCGAATTTGATGTAACAACACAGTTGAATTTAGTGCAGTTCAATATGCCTGATTTTGTAATAGTTCTTTTTCATAATAATCGTGATGATAATACTCAGGAGAAAGATGCTAGTAAGTTTGATGCATGTAAGATTAACAATATCTATTTTTAAAATGCTCGTATCGAAATCTTCCCTCGTGAGAACTTAAATTTGAATATTACAAAAGAAGTTTATCTTAAAATGTACGATAGCTACACCGCTTTTAAACGTGTAACACAGAAAATTACCGATTTGTTTTATTCTCCAAAAGAGTTTACAGAAAATCGTCCAATGTATGTTATTAATACAGGTAAACGAAAGCAAGTTGTTATAAACGAAAGAACCAATATTAAAATTATAATGGATTTTGAAGAAGCAGTTCCTGAAAATACCTTTTGCACTGTGATACTTATAGCTCAAGCCTCATACATTTTTCACGTAAAGAATGAAAGAGTAATAGAACAATTTTAACAGTAGTTTTTTTATAAGACGTATTTTCGAAATAAGATGAAAAGTAGCGAAATGTGTTGCATTGACAGTAGAATCCAACATTCTTCTCATGCACTTAAAAACTCACTTCTTTTTGCTAATTTTTTCAGATTTGGGGAATTCAGATTATTAGTTTCTTTATTAAAATTGAATATAAATATTCTATTGCGTGTGCATCTTATCTCTAATAAAAGAAGAAATGCAAGGTTGTATTCTGATTTCAATAGATTTGGAAATATAAAAAATAATTTAGTCTTCGCGTGAGAATTCTACATTTTTAGTTACTTCCGTTAACTAGTTACGCAATAAGCAACTTTTGCTTTTCAAATAGCTGCTGCTGCTTTTTTCGTTTAAACAAAGTGTAAATAGCAATATATGGAAACATTTCTGAACTGAGTCAAAAACGAACAAACAGCAAGATTTTTAATTTCAATTCTTTACATGAAATTTTAAACTAAAAGAAAATGTTCATAGGCCCTGTAACAAGTTCTTAGCTACAATAATAAGCTTCATTTTTATATTTTCAATTGCGAGTGAGAATAGAGGTATGCCCGTGTTGAATGTGTATCATTCCAGTAATCACCTGATACAAAGTAGCAGCTATAGCAATACACTTCTGATAACGTTTGAGTAAAAAGCTTTTAGCTGTAAAAACCATTCAAGAAGTTGGCAGCAATGTCGGTAGATGCGGAAATATTAGATAGTTGATAATAATACCGGCAGATGGCGGTAAGAATGCGGGGGCATGCTGTAATTACTAATAACACCGGTAGATGGCAGTAGTACCATTAGCCCCGGAAATAAATGTATTTCCTCATTTACCAAAAAAAGTGAAAGCCGCGAGCCAATGCCCTATCTCGCCCATGTTAAAATCTGCCCTTGAACATAGACTCCAATTGCTTCTTAGTATAAAGTTTGTATGATTTGTGAGCACTAAAATTGTAAGAAGCCCCCTTACATTTTTCGCTGTGTGATCCTGTTTAGAGGATCACTATTAAGACAATCACACACTGCGTGATTCGCCATTGCGCATCTTGTCACATTGGTCGGACTATTTATACCTGAATTTGTATTTCCACGACATTGATTTTGACATAATTTCTGTTTGTCCGTCCATCCCAATTTCCATTTTGTGGACGACGTAGCTAGTGTCGCGCGTTAGTTGCAGAAATTTTGGTCTTTGATATTGGTTGAAACGAAAATTTTGCATATACTTATTGAAGTTTTGTTGGCGTAACGGATATGTATTTTATCTATGAAGGTTGGACTGAACCGTTTCCGAAAATCCTTTCTTTCGTACTTATATGCCATCCAGATTATGACTCTAAAACCTTAGGTTTTAATGTGAAAAAGTTTTCCGCTTGCCTGATTGATGAAACTGTGGCTTAAAAACGGACGTGTTTTTGTGAACATCCTGTTTTTGAAAACCTGAATTTTGCTGTTTAATTCTGACCTCTGCATACCTGCCTGCAATGTTGTAAACTCGTAATTTTCTTTTCTGATTCGCTGCAACGATTCTGTATCAGATGCGTTATCAGATGAATCGCCACTAGATGGTAAAGAATCTAAATCTTTACCGTTACAAGAGCCTTTTGTTTTAGCCTCACTCCTACGTTTACGATATGCAATTTTAGCTTTTCTCTAACCTGTTCTATAGCAACTAAATCATCTATGAGGCAATCAGCTGTTTAATATATATGTGTTAATGCTCTTTCCACATACACTGGAAGCAAACCTTCAATGATTAAACAAATGGCTTTGTCCTCAAGAATGCCCGTATCACTTTTTATTAGCAGTACTTGGGTGTCTAAAATACAGGCAATAACTCTATCTTTCTTTTTCTGTACACGTTTCCAAGTTTTACTGAAATATCAATTATCTCACACGGTTTCTTAAAACAACTTATAAATGACGTCTTTGCAACTGAGTTTGTTTAGTTTGTGTTTGTCAATACAGGTCTGAACTCGTTCTCTCAATTTCCCTTAAACGTGGTTGGTAGCATTTCCTTTTCATCGGTCAACTTGTTAGTTAATGCATAATCATGGAAATGACTAAAAAAACTAGTAATGCTATTTTCCTATAAACTCAATCTGGGCAATCGAAGTGAATGCGGAATGAATACCAAGTGTGGTGCTGCCATTGTTCCATGGTGATGCGAATTCTGTTCTGGAGATATCGGTTCTAATTCCGGTTTGTGATAACATTTCGAAAAAATGAAGGTGAAGGTATCAGACGATGTTTGAGACGGTATGTCAGAATATGTGTCGGAGTGTGGGTCAGAATCTGATTCTGAATCCGAAGTTTTGGTGGGTTTAGACTCGGACAGAACTCGAGGTCTAAGATTGTATTTTGTTTGTTACTGGTGGCTTTTTCTTTTTTAAATGCCACATAAATCACTACCACAAAATGTAATTTATTTTCTTTGCCGAAAATAAAACTCGTTTATTTTCGTACGAACGAGATACTCGAACTGATTCTGAACTAGTTTCCAGTTTTTAGTCCAAAATGATACATAGATTGATCACTGCACATTTAAACGAATGAATATCCAAACTTGCCAAATACTGGATTGTAATAATCCCAGGAATTATTTCCTTTGTTTCTTTCGTCTAAATTTTATGCCTGAGCTTTATGGGGAAAGGGCGTCCTGATATGAAACGCTTTCAAGTTTCTGAAGCTATCAATCATCAGCAATTCCCAAATTAGAACCACGATTTACATAAAACATTATGAGTATACATTTTTTGATATTGTAATTTCGTTACAGGATGAATTTTGAAATTGTATCTAGACTAACAACACCTTGGCGAAATCTTTCTGTTTTCTACTTCTAAATTTTACTTTTAAAGATGCTTCTCGCCACTGAAAATCTGGAAATTTATTGTAATTTCTTTTTTGTAAAATATACTACACATTCAATAGAAAAATCATAGTCACTGGCTTGAAATTAATACACACATTTGATCACCATTCCTCGCTTGTTCGAATATATATTTTTCCGACATTCACATACTCAAGGAATTTAAAATGTTTTAACATCAGTATATTTTCTAAATCTCACTCTTTTCTTATTTCCTTCTCTATTTGAATCAAATATCTTTACAATTCTACAATGATACACTTCTAAATATTTTTCTACAGATATACCAACTGAAGGTCAACTACAATCACTTTCAAATTACTTTAATATAGATAGCGTAGGAACCTTTCAGAATGTATATTTGAAAACAAAAACAGTGAAGAAATATAACACTAAAATAGGAGATTACTATATATATTTATCAAATTATTTAAAACTTTTATCAAATGTTATATATCCGCCTTTTTCATGTGAGTTGACTGTTTACACAATTTTACATATTTTTTTTCATTAAACGTAATTCATCAAACCCACCACAATATTAATAGTATAGCATACTATACTAATCGTATACCTCTTAGTTATACTATATATGTCCGCCACTATAAACCAGAATCACATATTGATTAAACCAACAATCTAAGTAGCCGTCTTATAAACAAGAGAAAGAAGGTAGAACACCTGTAAAAGAGATTACACAGAATATTTGCAAATATACTTTCCTTCCAGATCCATGTTTATAAAATATACCGCTGACAACACTCCTTCGCTGCATCCTTCCCCCCTTTCATCCAAATTTGACCTTAAGATATGGTCGAATATAAGCCAGAGCAATATCATCATTTCCATCTGAAAAAGTTCCAACACCATATGTTTCATGTTGTGAAAGTTTGGGTTTTCAAATACTCGTTGTAAACTAACTTTACCTAAGTATTGTTTCAATTTATTGTGCAAGTTGGTTTGACATTCTGACTTGTGTTGTTTCCTTGATTTCTTCTTATTGGATTTCTTTCGTTGCGTACCATTAATAGTAATTGATGGAGCTTCAGGCTTATATGAATTGGAAGAGTTAATTTTAATATCTACTGCCCCATCAGTAGGTTGAGAAACTGTATGAGTTGCAAAGCTGATATCCTTTTCCCAACATTTTATATCAATGAATGCGTGACCTTGAACGGAATTGAAATTTTCGAGATCTTGTGACTGAGAACATAAGAATGAATTTTGGTTTTTGTCTGTTACCTCATAGACTGGGGGATCAATAGTTGAGTCATCCATTTGTGTATAAGATTTATCATTACATGACACTGAATGTATTGCTGTAAATGTTTCCTTAGACTCCATTCAAAGACACGCCTCGGAATTAGCTGTTACTGAGAATTCTTCTATGGTAATCACGGAAACTCTATTGTCAGATCGTGTTGGTTTGATAGATCTAATGACAATGTTGGTAGTAAGGTTAGATTTTAATTTTCCCTGTGATGTGTTCTAGTATCTAAAATTGTACCTAAACACAAACCGTCCTCCTTACCTTTAGTCTGTGCCTGGGTATCTTGCTCTATATTGTCTATTATACTGATTTCTTTGCTGCTAGATATTTGAAGGGCACGCTTCAGCCGTTTATCTACTTTACTTAACAAAACCTCATTTACTGGCTAAATATCTTTTAGATCTAAGATTTTTGTGCCCATGTGATTGATTCTTCGACGTTTTCTAATTGTAACTAGACTGCTAAAAATTGTTATAAAGTGAAGCATTCGTTTTAAAAATATGTAATGCCTTTATATAAAACCTCAAAGCTTCTAACAAATCGCCATCTTTGTAATAGGCATTACCCTGATCCTTATATTTACTTGCTACTTAAGTATAATGCTCAATAGTAGAAGGTAATTGATTATTTTCTGTGTTTTGAGCAACTATAGGAATGCATTGCACAGTCTGTTCTGAATAAACTGTTGGAATCAGATCTTGATTCACATTTGTGAAACACATTTGCTTATCGGTCATTTCCATATCCTGTTTTAGATATTAACTGTGTGAATCAGTATTTTGCTTAGACATTTTGTTACTTAATTCTTTCCATAACCTTGTAATTTGTTGATTTAATGAAGATTTTAGATTAGCATGCTTTTCTATTATTTTGTGTTCATCGCTAAAATGTGAATTATCTACTTGACCTTGGGAAATAATTGAATTATTTAATGAACCTGCATTGTTACTTAAAGATGTAAACGTACCATTAATACAATCTGGTAACCAATTGAAATTTAAAGATCTTAGACCATCTCGACCAATGATCTGATAGGTAATTGTGGTATCTATAACTACGAAATGTAATCGTAACAACCTGTTTTGATACTGGACATGTAAATCTATTTCACCTACTACTGGCAACATAGACCCATTCAACATAGACCCATTCGCGAATTCCATTGCGAATACCTTAAACATACGGAAGTAAAGGTTACTCCATTCGGAATATTAGTTGTGTGTAACATAGTCATTTTTAGGAGTTATGATAGTTTAAAGTATACATTCGACCAACTTGAAAGTAATCTTAAAAATAACTTATCTTTCTCTGCTAATGCATGTGTTTGTTTAGATCGATCTATTATTATGACATCCTTTGTATGCCTATTAACTATACAAATAGCCTGCAAATGTGGCAATAGAGTATCCGGCAATATATTGATTTTAGCTATTTTTCTTAGCTAAAATCAATATGTGTGAAATATGTAATCACGTTAATATCATAGTTTAAAAGAAGAATAAAAATTGCTACGTGTTACACTAACATTTAGTGTAATACGTTCTGAGTTCTGAATAACTTATTACACTAACATTTAGTGTAATAAGTTCTGAAATTCTCTTCGAGAACTCCCTTTTCCCGTTCTGGAACATCCAGCACAACTTCCCTAAATATTTAACTAAAATTCTAACGTTTCTTCCCATAAATTCCTTTTTTCCCCGTTCTGGCACTCCCACCACAAGATCTCTTAAGTTTTCACTACTTATCCAAATAATTCAACGTTTTAGAAATCTCTTAAAATTCCCTTTTCGCTGTTTTGACACCCCAACTCAAACACTCGTAAGTTTTCCTTATGCATTAGCCTAATATCTCAATGTTCGAAAATTCCTTACGATAATTCCCTTTTCCCGTTCTTCCACCCTACCTCAACTCATAAGTTTTCACTACGTATTACCCTAATATCTCAAAGTTCTAAAATTAACTTTCCCGTTCAGGAACGTCCACAACCACACTTCTGACTTTCCACTAACTATTTCTTTAATATGTGAAAGTTCTAAACTTCCCTCCCTGATTTTAAATTTTCCCCTTTCTGCCATCCCCATCACAACTCAATATTCCAGTTCTGAAATTCCCTGCCATTACTTCCTTTTATCGTTATAGCAATTCGCCACAACTCACAAAAGTATCCACTCCGTATTACCCTAATATCTCAAAGTTCCAGTTCAGAAAAACATAATAATGTTTCCAGTTAGACCTCGTGGTTTGCATATAGTTATTTTCAAAATATTTTTGAGCCTGTTGTGGGGCTTTCTCCCTTGCTCCCTTTCAACCCGGGACCTTTTGACGCGGAGCCGTTTTGACTCAAGCCCTTTTGACGCGGGACCGTTTTGACTCGGGCCTTTCTGTCCTCATCCTTTTGTCCAGTCCCTTCTGAAATGGAATCTTCATCAATAGCATTTATTTTTACTGTTTGTTTCACTTTCATTACTCATACGTACACAGAAAAATGTATATATTAGCAGAGATTTTTATGTTACTTTTGAGCGTAACTAAGGAAAAAAAATATATTGTTAAGGAGCATTAGGACATATTGTTGCTTTATATCTTTAGCAGTTAGAATCAATATGCATTATTTATAATGTTCGTGGGCTTTCCACGAGCACCTCGAATAAAATCTTCTGAAAGAAACACTGCTTGTTTTGTACCTGGCGAGACCTCATTAACCCATTTAATATATCTCACTATAGCCGAACTTATGAAGTAAGCTCCTGTGATATTAGCAACCAATTAAAGAGCTGACTTCAGCGCTTTCGAAAAATGAAACTTCCTATATCTTGTACACAACTTGAATGTGAAGAATATGACACACGTATAATTCCCTGACCAAGATCCAACCAATATTTCCTCATTGTTCAGACGGTGTTAATTTCGCTATGTTTTTGTGTGTCGGTTGGGGGAGATTTCGTCCCACTGTGCGCCGCTCTCCACAGGCGAATAATTGCTTGTTAAAACAAATCAATAAAGCACTTCGATGGTCGAACTATACCGTCTCAGGACTTACTTGTCGCCTGAGCCTTAGTAAAGGCCATAAATAAAATTCAAAATTAAAATTCAACCCTTACTTGTGTGCTTGCCTGTAGTCCGATGGTTGGAAAGTATGACTCTCCACAATCTGAATATGCATTATCATGCGTAGGTTATAGCGAGTGAATGGGAAGTTCGTCTTGGCCTGTGAGTTACCCGCGCCACAGTGTTCCGAAGGCTCCGAGCAACAGGGAAATAGGGTATTATGAATAATAATAGCAGTAGCGCTCACAATTTTGTTCGCGAAGGGAAATCAATTAAAATTTCCTTGTCCCGGACTCCAGATTACCTTGCGCCGCCACTGTGTACATACAGTATTTCCTTCTTAAAATAACATTTAAAGCAGACCTTAACATATATTTTTATGAAGAGGAATTGGCAGATCAAATGAGCCTTCTAGACTAGCAACGTCGTACGGGTCAACACAATCACTTTTACTTTTATGTGTCAATGTATGCCATAAACCTTCCGCTAGAATCACTGAGAGTGCTATTGATTTATACCTCTTGCATACAAGTGAACTTTCAGTTCAAATACAATAAGTACTGAAGGGCTTAATGGCGTTGCGAATTCTTACGTGCGAATCTTAGTTTAGCTCGAAGGTAACGATTGTCATTTACGTCGTTGCTATTCTAGACGCCCAAAATAAACATTACAACTTCTGATCTAGGCCAGATGATCTACACTGGATTTAACCTTGGAAAATGAATTATTATTTGGAAAACAGATTTAAACCCTGCATTTAATGAAAATCCACGGCAATAATTAAATTGTTCTGTTTTAAATAACAGTGAATGAAGAATGAAAAGTGTGAACGTAATTTTCCCAGAGATACAGTGTTAAAACAAATCGCCCGTTTGCTGGAGAATAAAGATAGTCTAGGCACCAGAATGAATGGAAATTTCGAGAAAGTACTGACGAAGAATCAGTATGTTCCTAGTTTCGAGGAACATTGAAACAAAGAATACTTTAGAATTACCCACTTATGATTCAGGCTTACAATATATGTATATTAAAATTATCAACAATACAATTTAAAACATGTACTCAGCTAATTGTATTTTTCAACTTTAAATGCGCATAGCAAAATTTATTCTTCAGTGAATTTTAATATTTTGTATGGCAAATACGTCTAACAATTCTTTGCTCAATTATTCTATGAATCCCAAATATTCCAGTATATGTCTCAGTAAGGTTGCCATCCATTTATTTGCTTTCTTTGTCTAATTTTCCATGGAAATGTAGTGAACGCTTTAACAGTAAACTGTTGACAGAAACATTAATCTGGTCTCTGTCGAAACCGAGGATTAATCATGTTGATCTAGACATCGCAAACCAATGTTACTTTTATTTCTGGCTTTTTGCAGGTCGCAGTTCACAGATATGTATTATATACATTCTTCATTTTGTACTCCATTAACTTTCCAATTTACAAAAGTGTTCTGTCTGTCCATTATACTGTATGACCTCTTCCAGTCTACAAAAGGTCTAATAAAATATTTCAGTCAATAACAATATTTGAATTGAGATTACTTTTGGACAAGTCTAAGATTATCTAAATCCGAAGACAAACCGAAGATTAGCTTGCTGGCTACGTTAGCTTAGATTACCTAGGCCAACGCTTATTTTATCTGATTGTTTGTTTGAAAGATTTCATTGTTATTAAAGACTCAAAAGAAGTGGCTATCATCTAAGGACGGAACCTAAAATTTGTGCTATAGTGAGTACTGAATCACCCCCTTCAATGAAGCCTGTGACCACCGGACAACCGGCAAAGTATGGCCCTTCTATATCTATTATCAAAGTCACTTCCTCTTATAAAAGAAACAGAAGCTACATAGACAAATAGAACCTGGCCATTTAATACGGATATCTATTATCAAGATATGTACACAGAGAATGTAAATTTCCGCGAAAAATAATAATGTTATTGGTAGCCAAATTCTAAAACAAAAGTAGTTTTTGCAAAATTTTACTCAAGTGCATAGCTCTCGGGTAACTAATTGAGAATTTTCAAATCAGCAACACTTTGATGTATGTAACGGTTAGCGGTTTATTGGAACAACGCGCTTCAACTTTATGACAATAGATACCTAGAAGTCTACAAGGTAACCGATTACGAAAATCTTAAGAGAATATGTACACTATTGCATAGGCGCCTAACACTTATGCAAGGTGGGGGGGGGGGGCAAAATTGGCCAATAAAGGTTAAGTGAATTTTTAAAAATAATAATAATTATCATTATTATTATTATCGACAACTCTCCTGCATTCATCCTTGTCTAATTTTTTAGAAAACTATAAACACACTTCTTCCACGTAATTGCCGTAAGGGGAGATAAAAGAGAGGGAGGGACGAAGTGATGCGTAGCTTTCTTTCCATCCACACGTACAATTGTACCTTGTACGAATAGAATCCAAGCCAGCAAGATGTTACTGTATCTTTTACCCACGGCCAGCTCCACCGCCAGACCGTATACTTGCCTTGTTCGAAAGTTAAAAGATCAACAGATCAACATGGACTGTCACTTGATAGCAGAAGTGCCCCTTCCCCTGACCCCCTCTACTTCTCTTCTGCTTCAAATAGTGCATCACAGGACACCGGCAGAAATTTGACCTTATCTCGCTTTTCTACCATGCTCTTTCTTCTACTGCGGCACCGGATACCCTGAGGATACGTGATTGACTGGTACTCACTTTTCAATTTGCAGTTGTTTTAATCCTCCACATTGTTTTGGGCATGTGCACTTTAAAACTGACCTAGCATTAAAAGAAAGCTGGAATCCAGTTCTTTGTATCGATGGGTTACCAAAATCTGAGAATCTTGAATTTCTCTTTTCCAGCTGTTGCCTACGTACGGTTCACTAATTTTGCCCCAAGCATATGTATCTTGAGCATTATGGATGAAAACCTGTCACCATTAATACACACACAGGTATAGGGAGAGAGAGGGGGGGGGAGAGAATTGAATATGTTAAAGTTTTTGGATATTGTTTGCTGACCCGAAAGTGGGGGGGAACAAAATGATATGATTAACCCCCAGTCTGAGAAGTGGGAGGGGGGACAAGTGAACACTCTTTCCACATGACTCAGGCGCCTATGTACTACGGTGACCATAAATAACCAATTTTCGGTGCCATTCTAAGATATAAAGATTCTGTACCCATATGTATTGATCCGGTATTTCTAGAAAATGTAAAATGAAAATAACTGCCTCAACATGCAAAATTTTCTTTGCTGAACCAGTTCCAAAGAAAAAAATATGTACCTGACAGCTGTTGAATATCAAATTCTCAATGATATTCTCAACAAAATCTTAAAATAAATGTTGCATTACTTCTGCCTTTACCCTGGGAAGCAATACCCATATGGAGAGATATCATAAATTACATATGGACAGAGGAGAGTCGCAAATAAAATTGAATGTATTAAGATAGGGTTAGTGATAAAAGCAACTTTCTAGCATCCTTGAAGTTTACCTTGAGTTATTGAAGAAGATCTGTTCCAGCAAGGATTATCAGATGGGTCCGGGAACATCAAAATAATAAATATGTACTGCTGATTTATTATTTATTTATGTATTTTTTATGTATTTCTGATTTATCGGGTTAATAAATTAGGCGGATATGTAATAAAAGTCGAGAAAGCACGCATAATGCCAATTTCAGAAATTTACTAGAATGATATGCAAAATAGTGTACACCTTCGGTAAATTCTATCAAATGTGTGTGTTTCTTCTAGAGAAATTTAAGCTAATTCTTACTTCAATACGTAGGTTTCACGCCTCCCAATATTATCAAAGCAGAAGGTAAGGAAGAGGGAAAGCAAGAGAAGAACTAAAGAATTAGTTACTCCTGATCCTGTTAAAGATTAAATTTAAGAAAAAAAGATGCCTTGGCTAAATATCGACTTACATGGCGTAAGGAAAAGTTTCTGATTTATTTGCGAGAAATTATTTTAAATATTGACCTTTTGACTTTCGCAATGACGTCACCTTGGGTATACAGGGAGTGCTTCCAAACCTCTGGTACGAAATTAGTTACATGTCGACATGATTTGACTGATTTTGAGAAATATATATGTATGAAGCTAAAATTATATGGTTATTTTTTTATAAAAGGAAAGACGTGGTCTCCTGCATGAAAAACATGATGTCTTTTCCATTCACACACAGTAGAAACAGGTGACATTCAAGTCTATGTTTGACCTTTAATTTTCATACATGTTTGCAAAGTACTGTTAGTGGGCTAGGACAAGGGAGCTGGGGGCTAAGCCTCCCTTGGCTGTTGACCTGATCATATGCATTAGATTATTTAAAAGAACACGTGCTTTAGGCTGTGGCAGAATCGGTTTCAAAGACCTCTCTTGGCGCAACCTAGACGAATATTAATTTCAGTTTATTACAAAATTCTCTCTAATATCATTTTAATGCTAAGGCTGTAAAATATATCTACCTCGTGCATACAATCTAACTAAGACAAGAGAACACAATTCGTTGTTACCATTTGTGTTAATGATTAATTAACAATAGGAATATATTCATTCTATCCTTCTCGAATCTGCAATTGAGCCGTGACTTGTACACTGTTCATCCACCGAAGCCGGAAATATTGGGTTCGTTCACGTTAAAAGTCGTTAATGAATAACATTATGCCAAGACCACTGACCTTGCAATTACTTCGATTAATGAACCTTTGACTTATTTCGTTTCGCAAAAATCACGCCCAACTTAAGCTAAAGTAACACCTTTTGGTGTATGGAGAACGAAGTTGTTTCGCTGTAAACTGCCTTAAATTAGGGTTTGCAGGAGTGAAATACCGGATTATATCTAGTGACACACAAATTATGAGATGATGTGAGTGGTAAAAATAATGTTAATCGTGTAATATGTAAAAGTAACCTGATTTTAATAGCCTCGTTTGCCTGCTCGAGACGATGTCTTTTTTGGCACCTGTGTTTCTTTCAAGCACCTCGGATGGAATGTACCGCCCCCGGGCAAAATTGTAGTTTCCTATTTATCCAAATTATAATGTTAATTGAACAAGTAACGCCCTCCTCCCGGTGCAAATTTTCTGAACGAAAGCCTGTTTTGGTACTAGCATTCTCCTCTCATCTCGTACAAGAACATTGTAGCCATATATCTTCCCCCTGTCAATTTCGGACATTTGCAAGCATTATTATAATGTTGCGATACCCAATATAAAAAAATGTAACATGTGTTTCTCGTAGAGTACTACAGCAATCAATTAGTTATATTTGCTCCACATATCTTCCCTTTTCCCATCTAAATTTCTGTCATTCTTAGGAAAATAGAAAACGTACCTGCTTCTTTTCTGGAACAATCCACGTACCTACTTATTTAGTCGAGATATTAATCAAGGTATGTAAATAACAGGTAAAACATTGCGTCCTTATTGGCTGAATGGTGTATGACGCAACTGGAAGATACTGTCATTAAGTATATCGTATCCGTTTAGAGAATCGACCTCCATTAATACGATACTGGACTGACTTCAGCCATTGAAAATTTCATGAATATGTGAAGCTAGGGAGCGGAGAGGAAACTTAATATCTTTTGTCCACTTCCAGTCTAAACCAATATGGACCAAATTTTCGATTCTAACTCAGTTTTTTTACGCTTGATATCGTTGTGTGGCCCGTTTTTGTATTTATGTTTTAATTCTTGCAAAAAAAGTAAATATTATTTGCAATATGTTTTATTGTATGCAGAGTGCGGTATACTCTTACATGAATAACTCAGGAATTAAGACTTGAATCAAAAAACGGGCCACACAGCGATATCAAGCGTATAAAACTGAGTTAGAACTGAAAATTTGGTCCATATTGGATTAGACTGTAAGTGGACAAACGAGTTTAAATATTTGCTTTATCGTCTATCTTTCAACACTAAAGGCCACTTTAGACGAAACAATTTCTCGTACGATGAATCTTAGCGAAAGCGGTGCGCAAGCGCAAAAAAGAAAAAAGTTATGGATTTGTAATATAGCATCTTGCCCTATTGTAGCATTCTTGCTTTCACAGTCTGGCACTACTGCTAACCGTAAGATTCATCGTAGCATAAATACTGTCGTCTAAAGCGGCCTTAAGTAGTTACTCCAGTATTGTTTACGTAGAGTTCGATGGTTTAGAGAAATCTGTTCTGTTCTGTTCTGTCTTGTTGACGATCGACCGCTCATAAAGAGTACGTCGTTTATGGAGTTAATGCAATACATAGCCATGTTACATAAGATAACTGTATCGAGCATACAATATTTTATCAAAGTATAACATAGACATAGCAGTTTATAAGCCAGGAATGTAGGTACAAAAACTACATAAATTGATTAACATTACTTATGTTATGTTTTTTATAGTAAGTAATATTTCACGTAATGTTCTCTTATATGTTACAGAGTTAGTTTCAAATAGTTTTTGTTCAGTCCAATCTGTAGGGACCTGTCCTGTCAGTAAAATAGAATTAAATAAAGTCATCGTCAATAATGGCCAATGTCAGGAAAATTTTGGATAGCGTCATTTGGGATTCGATCTGGGCCAGGACAAGTTTGTTTTATGCTAGCAAGAAGTATTCGTAGTTCATGGACTGATATGGGGGTATGTAAGGCTTTCCCAGCTATACTGGAAGTGGCCCACACATAATCAAGATCAGGGGTCTTATCTTGATTTTGAAAACATATGTTAGAATTTTTCTAAACTGTTCTTGCCACTTGGTATCATAAGTATGGTGGTTTGTTTTATTAGTATTTTTAAATCGTCTTAATATGTTCCAGACTTGTCCAATAGGAGTCCTAGCTTGTAATTTTACACAAACGTTCTTCCATACTTTACGTTTTCCTTGTTTTACTTTTCGTTTCATTTTTGCTATCATTGACTTATAGTCAAAAACACTGAACTAATGAACAAGACTATATTATTCGTAAAATATAAATTACACGCAACGTTTCGACCTTCTAGCAAAGATCCTCATCAGACATACACTCTTCT
>JAGDQP010004272.1:0-80111 GCA_022664845.1 Lepisma saccharinum
ACGGAATCGACGAAACCAAAATTGCGCGTGATTGGCTGTTACAGTATCAGGACCATAAACACTATTCACATTTGCAGCCGCCTGGCTTGCGTTTTCGCCTTTATCGAAGAAAAACTGTAAAATATAGCGTATTTTCTCTTTGCTAGTGTCCATTTTGACGCGCGCTCACACAACACTGAGTCAACTCATCACAACTATCTGAACAGTGTTTGTAGTACGAAATCTCATCGTTTGAACGCCATCTCGTTGAACCCGATCGGACTTATACAACGCGAGATACAGATCACTGAAGCCATCTATTGGCAAAATAGTGGATTACTTTTTACTACACCAGATATTATAAAAATGCCTTCAAAGAACTAAACAAAAACATATATCGCAGCGACCAAGATGATAGGCAACGACTATAATCAAGATATCTTGAACTTATTAGGTATGCCATTCGTGGATGTGTAACTAATGGCGCCATCTATGTGGAACTGTACCATGACGTCACTGCACGGACCCTCACATTGAGTCGTCTACCAGGATCAGCTAGCGACGGCATTTTTATCATAGCTTAATGACTGCAGTGTTATTAAAGTAGTTGTGAATGGAATAAATAATAACTGTATTATTTTCTTTGTGATCCTCGTTATTTTTTAACAGTGAGTAAGCACGACAACTTTGCCGTTTTAACGTATAAATACACGCTCCGAAACAACCCAAGGTAATATCTTATTATTTGTTTTGACAAAGCAGCACACTGGTCTGTACTGTAAGGTGTAAAACAACAGATATATTTCAAGTGAAAAATGCAAAGGTTTGCACCATCCATTCCCTTCCTCATGACTACAAAAGGCAATTAAAAATGAAATTTTAGGATTGCAATAAAAATAAGAAGTTAAAACCTGACGGAGATTCTTTTCAAGAAATGCCTAACTGGCATGGAGAAAAATGACATAGTTGAAACGAGTTTATAAGGCGGGGTAGTTCTAACATATAATAAAATTTAGTTCTTACTTTTGTAGCAATGTTCGAAAAATTGAAATCTTGGAAAATAAAACTTTTTTTTTTTTTACAAAAACAAAAACAAAAAAAAACAAGACTTATTTTTGCGTCGCTTCTCGAACCTGAGCTTATCCCTAGTTTTTCGCTGCGCTTCGGAACTTAAGTTTTTATTTTTGATTCTCAAATCCATTATATAAGTGTTTTACAGTACCTAAAATTGATAGTTATTTACTATATATTTTGGCACATATGTTCTTTATTTCTGTCGAAATAGGGATGGCCAAGGTTGCGGCCAGGGTCTATATTTAAGGTACCATCGTAGCATTTGACTTCCGGGGCACAAGAAAACTCTGCAAAACCTGTCATATGGGCGGTGTGTGCGAGACTCGAACCTAATGCTTATCGAAAGTCATCGATCGTGACCACCCGGCCAGTGGAGTTGGGTAAAGCAGGCATGTGTTTAGTCCTCAAAATTAAAAATAGTAAATTATTACATTGTTTTCCAGTTGGAATAATAATAATAATTATTATTATTATTATCTTCTTTCATCCTCTAACAATGAACAGAAAATTCATGAAAGTATGGGCTCGCTAAGTGTGTGTGTCTCTCTCTCTCTCTCATCTCTCTCTGTTTATTACTTGTGGGTTCATCTTCTGTAAGTTTTCATTAACCTCATTTACACTCATGGGCCATATAGGCAGGTAAGGCTATTCTCAGAAGTTTGAGAAGCTACCGCAAGCACCCATCCATAACAAAGAAGGCAGCGGCTAGTGTTTTAACCAAGGTACTATACAGGCATTTCCCTGGTGATACTGAGGAAATTCCTGGAAACCCTTAGTTAGCATGGCCAACACGAAAACGGTAACCTGCTAACCTTTCTAGCGATATTCCGAAGTTTCAGAACGGCAGTGACAAGATTCACAGGTTCGATTTCTGCTGCCGGCCACGTTGACTGAGATTTTCCAGGCTTGCCATCAGTATCAATAGCCGGATGCCTATATGGTAATATAGACGAACGCCCTGGCCTCCACTTTTAATGTATTATCGTTGTTTCGTAGCCCAAATTACTGTTTCAATCATTGAATTTACACTATGTTTGTAAGCGAATTTTATGTAAGCAGTGTTCTGATGCCCCTTCCCACTATCAGATGAAATAAGCAAAGCTTAAATTAAATCCTCTCCTTGAATTTTTACGTAATGTTTGAACGATCCTTATGCTTAGGTGTAAGTGTGAATTAGAGAGGGCGCTGACTGTAATAATTACTCGTGCACTTAATAGATTACGAATAATTGCCAAAAGGATTCAAAATATATTTATTTTTAAGGGAAATAATATTATCAGGATTATACTGTCTCTTTTTTGTAATGAAAATAATTCTAATTTTGATATTACAGTTCTAAATTCAATTTCGTTCGAGTGTGAGTTTTGTTTTCAGATACCGGTAACGTTAAGATATTTTTTTTTCTTTTTACAATTTAGAAAGTTTCTAATGTATTTTTATATCGTTTAATTGTTTATTTTCATCATTCAATCATAAAAGATATAACAAAATTAAATAGAACTTATTTGCTACAAAATATTAGGTGCAATAGCCTATCACTTTTTATATCCACTATTCTATATGCTTTCCCTTATGTATACTAGATCACGGTCCGTATAGTGACGTTATATGCCTTGCAACCAATAGCTACTGTTTTCCGTAAATCTCGCTCTTTGGCCCCCTCTGGACTATAATGATGGAAATGAATGAAAAAGAACCCGGCTACCTCGATACTAACCTTGTTAAAGTGTTCCTTCTATGTCCCCGTAATTACGAAATTATTATTGGATATCTTTCTCTGAACAATAAAGACTATAAGTCTCTTTCTAACGTTGTGTAAGCAATATCAAAACTAAAGTTGCAAAACTTTAAAATACCCGTTGTACCAGTAAATGCATGGGGGTCGAATAAATAGTACAGATTGGTGGTATCTGTACTTTCATTTCTCATGTGGCGGCTGATAATTCTTAGCAAATGTTTATGTTTGCGAAACCAAGGACACAATGACATAATGCAGCATATGCAGTATGCAGTAATTACTACCAATTTCCAAAGTAGAAAGGAGTTTCAAAAACAATTTCAAGGTTCCTGATAATTTAAAGATTTGGTAATTTTCAGGAGATAGAAGTTCAAATTAATTTGATGTCACAGAGTAGAACCACTTTATGTGACGAGTAGCGCAACACTAACAGGACTCTATAAAATCGTATTGTGTGTTTAGATTCTAGAAATCAGTTGGCTATAGGTGTAAAGCAGTGGCGATGGGTGCTATTATTTGCCACGTTGCGCAACACACACTTTCTTAAGCTATTTAATTTTTAATTCAATCACTCTAAAATACCGAATATGTAATAATATTCTACCCCTCGGAGTTAAAAAAAAAGTCATAGTTTCGTTTTAGAAAGAGAAAAAAATCCTTCACAAGTTCAGAGTTTAATCTTGGTGTTGTAATTCAAGCGCAGCCTTCCCCTCCACTAGATGTTGGACTGACATTTGTAATACTAATTAGCACAGGAGTTGAGAAGTTGCACTGCAAAAGCAAACCGAACGTGACTGCTCATGCCTCCCCTCCTTAGCTTTTCATTGCTTCCACAAGGTGGCATTTGTGGTGAGCACGCGACAAGACCTTCTCCCAGGATGGAGAAAATCGTCTGCTAGTTCCCTTCAATTACTCGCAGTTTCTCTCTCTGTCCGTGTGTGTGAGAGAGAGAAAGACAGAGATAGAAAGAAAGAGAGAAAGCGTGTATGTATGTGTGAGCGTGCATATGTTCCTTCATGCTTTCAACAGCGGTGTTACCACAGAATGCTGACTCTCGCGCGCGACTTTCTGGATATTGGAACGATCCCTTATTGTACAGAAAGGGGTTTCAAATCGGTCTTCCACCTTCTCGCAGTACCCCTGCCAACTATAATTGTTTTTGGCTAGCTGCAGATCATTTCAAACCAGACGACTTTTTTCTAATTGTAATCACCATGTTGGATCCGCCATAATTTTGTTCTTTTGACATCTGATTCTGAATCAGCTGTTCTAAAGCCCCCCTGGCAGTATTGTTTCTTTTACATTAAATGATTGTTTTCTGTCTATACTTGGAGACCACCCCTAACGTTCACAGGGTGGTTTCTACCCTTAAACCCGCACCATTGCCGAAATAAAAAAAAATATGTGTCGATTATTTCTCGATGTTCTACAAGTAGAATTAAAATCGGTAAGTTACACTTCCGTAAGTCTCCTTGTAAGTTCTGCCTTGTTCCATTTGCCTCTTGGCTGGTAGGTTTAAAACTTTGGGAAGTTCCCGTGGATTTTAACCTGTTCCGGTTCCCCGGTAATCTCAGTTTTCTCGTTCAGTTCTGCTATCATGCGATTAGTGTGAATAGACTCTTTCGAACTAGCATAAACCTGTCAATGTCCAATATTGTTTTAAATAATAATAATAACCAAACATTAATTGTTTCGAAATGGCTGAAGCCAAGAAACCTTAATACACAAAATCTGGAAAAGAGAGAGTTGTTTGTAACAAAGGACTATTAGTTGTAGTAGTAGTAGTAGTAGTAGTAATATTATTAGTAGTTTCAATATTATTATTATTTGCAGTAATAGTAGTAGTACAAATTTTAGTGTTGCCAATATATTTTATTCACCCCGAACCAACGGGTGGATTCTCTGGCGAGTTTGTGAGCTACTAAGCACGGGACCTACAGTTTTGGTAAAGAGGTCTCCAAACCACTCCGTTCAGGACATCGGCTGCTGTTGTTGTTGTAGCATCATCATTATTAGTAGTAGTACAAATTTTAGTGTTGCAAACGTATTTTATTCATCCCGCTCCAACGGGCGGGTAAATCAGCTAGTCACTTAAATCATAACAATTAAAATGTTTGTTTATATTGTACTGATGCCTTGTCATATTGGATATTCTCAATTTCAATAGCCCCTGTATAAGTGAACTGTAAGGTAATATTACTACCAAGCGTTGTTAAAATTGCCAGCATCAGAAAATGGAAGCTCGTTAATACTGAAATTAAAGAACTTTTCACGAAAGTTAAGGAGGCGTGGTTAGTGGGGAGGAAGGGTTTGCCAAAATTAATATTCGCTTGCAGTAAAATATATACTTCTGCCAGTGCCGGGTCTAGGGAGGGGGGCAAAAGGGGACAAGCGCCCCGAGCGGCAAGTTTAGGGGGCGAAAGCAGCTAAAAATAAAAGTTAAAGCTCATTTAAAAAAAAGAAGTAAAATTGCCTGTTACATTGTAGTTGACCTAAACGAGTTCAAAATTTCAATACCAGCGCGCTGACATTTTTTATTTTGTTCCATACAACGTACTTTCATCTTTAAAATTCAAAACCGCGATTCAAGTCAACTAACTTATTGGAGTTAGTAATAGAACAGGCTCCAGAGATGATAACAAAAGTACACTACGAGATGCGAGACAATGTTGTGGCCGTCGCGTCGGCCGGTCGTATTGTTCGACTAAAAAACGATAGAAAGGGCGGCAAAATGTAACTTTGCCCCATAGGAAATTTTCTAGATCCGGCACTGACTTCAGCCTGCCCTAGTCATCAATAAAATTAGATTCAATTTTAATCTAGTCTGCGATTCGTTATACAAACTAGCGTAAACTCAGATTAATGTCGTTTTCTTTCCTGAATCAGAATTTGATGGCATGGAACAAATACACATTTGAGTCTCCACAAATTGGACGTTCATTTCAAGTCTATGTGGCATATAATGCTCGGTTTTGCTGTACATAGAAAGTGCACTTATATGAACTACACCTTGAGGAAAAAAAATCTGGAAAAGCCTGAATCAATATGGACACCATCTGGAATCGTTTCCAGAATCTTTCGATCGCTACACCAACATTACCACCGGTCGGTGTTAAAATTTTGTTTACGGTTATCGGTACGTAAGAGAAAGAATTTCCTCTGCAGTCTAAAATATCATTTCGGTATGAGGTTTGTGGGACGGGCTGACCTTGGTCAGAATAACTAGTTTGAACTATACTTGAACCTGACTTTAATCATCGCATTTCAGCACTAGATCAGGAGGCTAGGTAGAACTTTCGTAAAAATCTAAAAACATATTCTAGCAGAGGCACTTTGACAGACATTGGTGTTTAGAACTGCCTTCAAAGAGCAAAGCAAAAACAAATGTCGCAGCGGCCAATATGATCGACGACGGCTACAATCATGAAAGATAGAAGTTGAAATTAATTTGATGTTACGGAGTAGAACTACTTTCTGTGGCGAGTCGGGCAACACTAACATAAATATATTAGAAATGATTGAATACATCTACCCATCTTGCATTTGGACATCGTCTCGGTTGTTTCTTTTCTCTATGAATCCAATCCAGTACATTAGTCGTGCATCTTCCATCTGTTCGTCTAGCTACGTGACCGGCCCATCTCCACTTCATCTTCTTCACAGTCTTGATAATATATTCTACCTTTGTTTGTGCGCGAATCCATTCATTCGTCTTCTTGCCCCTCCTAGCTATTCCTAGCATTCATCTCTCCATTGCTCTTTGTGTGACTTAATCTTCGAGTCGTTTGCGCATTCAATGTCCAAGTTTCACAGAACCCACTTTCCAGGACAACTGAGAACAGTTTTGGAGAAATTGAATCTCCTTGCCTTACTCCTTTCCCAATTTTAATTTTTCCACTTTCTTGGTAGTTTTACGACAGATGTGGCAGTTGAGTAAATATTTCGCCATAACTTGATGCATGCACTTTCGATGCCTTGATGTTTAAGTGATTTAAGTACTGCTGACAAGGAGATCGAATCGAAAGCTTTTTCAAAACTATGAATCCTAGACATAGGGGAAGTTCATATGCATTATTCCTTTCCACAACCACATTCAATGTTTGTATGAGGTCCATTGTGCTAAATCTACGACGAAATCCGGCTTGTTCCCTTCCCTGCTTAAAATCTAAGTCTCGTTCAATACGATTGAAAATAGCTTTGGCGAACATTCTGTATATAAATGATAGTACACTAATTGGTTTGAAGTTTTCGACGCGTTCTTTGTCCCCTTTCTTGTGCAACAACATGATAAAAGCATTATTCTAACATTTCTCTCTTCTTAGGCTCATTGAGAATAGTTTAGCAAGTTCATCTTTCACCTTTTCAGCACCCCATTTAAACATCTCTGCCGTGAGTCCATCTTCTCCTGGCAATTTTCCATTCTTCATCCCTCCAAGTATTTTATCCACTTCTTTCATTACGTCTTGGACTTCTACATAATTTTCTTCTGAATCTTCTTTTCCTGGTTCCTCTTCGGAGTAGTACAATTCTCTGTAGCAATTTTCAAACATTTTTATAATTTCTTCCTTACTTCGTGTTACGGTCTCGTCTGGTCTCTTAACTGCAATTATTTGCTTTTATTCTATCATGAGCTGCTGTTTAGGTTTCTTCAGTCTCTTATTTTCCTTGGCTGTATTTCTTACAAGATTTTCCTTGTATCTTCGTACATCCTCTCTTATTTTCTTCCTTACGGTTTTATTTAGATCTATGTATTCAATCCTCTTCATGTAATTTTTCTCTTCTTTCATTTCCCTTCTTTTCTTCATCAAGAGTTTAGATTTATCTGTGATTTTGCTGGGTTTTTTTTTTTATGTCTGTTATTTCTTTGCCGTCTCTCTTACCATCTCAGTCAGTATTTTATTTCTGCTATCGATGTCTTCTTTATCTTCTAACTCTTCCAAGGTGCTGAATCTGTTGCTTAGTTCTATCTCCAATGTCTATCTGTGTTTCCCTAGATTTTCCACATCTAAAAGTGGTAGTTTTTCTCTGATAAGCTTCTTTTTTTCAAGTGTAGTATTTAGTTTCAGCTTACATTTTACCATCCTATGATCACTTGAGATTTTGAAACTGGTCAGAACAGGCACGTGTTGAAGAATTTTCCTGTTATTCAATAGAACGTAGTCTATTTCGTTTTTGGTCCTATTTGGGCCTTTCCATGTCCACTTCCTCTGAGGCGGTTTCTTGAAAAATGTATTGAAAATGAACAGTCTGTTGGCTTCTGAGAATTCCACTAACCTCTCTCCTCTCTTGTTTCTTTTTTCCAAATCCAAAGTTTCCCACTTTCGTGTCACTGCTCTGCTTAGTTCGTACTTTTGCATTGAAGTCTCCCATTACAACTTTGCCTGATATGGCTGAGTAAACCCTCTGGAAAAACCTCATTCAAGATGAGCGGCCTCTGTGATCGTTTCAAGGACCTTCCGATTGCTAAGTCAACGCTCTAGCAACTGAGCCACGGTCGCTTGGTGCATAGGTTCACAGTTGATAAACGACCTAGGGCAGCTTGATATAGGTCCAGCGTTGCTTAAGAATAGTAAAAGAACGGATTGACGTAACAAGCATTATAGACTTCTTTCGTGACCACCTCTACGTGTGCTAATTCCTTTTCTTGGTATCGTAAGATGTTTCTGGCCATGAATATATGTAAAAAAATATATTAATAAAGTAAATAGTATATTGATTGATTGAATTGTTATTAACGTTCTAAACGTTGGTAAGCTACTAAGGACGGGACCTACAGTTTAACGTGGACTCCAAACCACCGGAAATGGAACCCGGGATCCCTTGATTTCAAGGCAGCGAGCATTAGAAAGTGTATTTTTAATAATAGTACTTAAGACTGTTTATGTCTCTTACCGTCTGCGTACTGTGATGGTAAAATTCTCTGGAAAGGCGTAAAAGCTTGACCCATTTTTGGTACTCGTAAATTATTGCATGATCCATCCTGAGTTCTGTATTTGGATCGAACACATACTGGTTGACCTGCACATGTATCACCCAGACGAGTATTTACGACACTTACTTTCTTCAGCCCTTGGCCGCTCTGTTCGTTTGATAGTCCCAACCTAGAATTAAAAAGAGAAACTGTAAGGGGTTTATGTTAATTCAATATTCGTATTCCTCAATAACTCAAAGTAAGGCTGGTAAGTCAAGGTAATTAAGACTCGGGATCATTACCTCAATTTATGAGAAACTTTACTTATTTTCTGTTAACTGTTTTCCGTACATAATCACCAATGATAAATATGTGTCAGGTATTCTACCCGCAATGACCCGCTTTTGCACGAAGCTGTAGAAATCTTTAAGTGAGAGCTATTAGCCTTTAAGCGAAAGAGAGCCAAAATGCCCCTATATGATCAAGGACTGTGTCAGCCCTGACGGGGTGACACTTCACTATAAAAGTACTCTTCCAATAGAATTACTCTATTGAGATAACATAAGAGCGTTATTATGAGTATTTTATGTAGTTTAATGTATAATTCAATTCAGAAAACGGATTTTTTTTAAATTCCTAGCCGCAGCTAGGACCCGTGCAGATGGTTACACCCTCTATTGGGAAAGGAATGTGGAGGAAAGTTAGGATTTTAGTAATTGGATGTTTGATAAAGGGTTTTTTATTTCGTCTTTATTTATTTTTTTCATTCAAATATTCATCTGGATTATTGAGTTCTCATAATCATCTTATTGGGGAGTTTAAGGATATGATGATGGTGATGAGGTGCGCTTTGACATCACAACACGTGGATTTTGTTAGTGAGACGAATGTTGGGTTTATTTTCTGTTCAGGGGTTGCTCTGAACTGATGAGGACATTATAGACCCTGTTACTAAGTGATTATTACTGTTCAAAGCATGAAGGTGCTATGAAAGGAGAAGTGTCGGGAGTATGGTAACAGCGGAGGAAATCTTGGTCAGGGTGATCTAGCGGTATAGTATGGCGATAGAAGGAGAAGAGTAAAGAAAGTGGTGATCCTGTTAAGGTAGTTCGGGGTTTGGGTGCAGAGGTGACATGTATGATGTCGAGAAGTAGAGGATGATGAATTTCGAGGCGTCTTCGGACGAATTTGTTGCTAAGCTTTCCAAGATGATAGAGTATATGCAGGTCGTAGAGTTTTGCTGTGGGGCTGGGTAGTCTTATGCGGTGTGAAGTACGCAAGACATGTCTTTCTAGCACTTGTAGTTTGAGGTAAAAGAGCAGGCTGCTGAGATCCAATCGCTGAAGCCATAGGTGAGTACAGGGGAACGGAAAACTACAGTATATCTGTTAAGAACTATGTTTGGCTGTAAGCCCCAAGTGGTACCTGTTAAGCGTTTCATGGGGTTTAATCTATTGTAAGCTTTCGGTGCGATGGTGTTGAAATGTGGACGCCGAGTGAGTTGATGATCAAATTTGATTCTGAGGTAATTAATTGTTTTGGTTAGTTGTATGCGTGTATAACGGATGGTAATTGAGAGATGATTTGGATTGCGCTGAATGCGAGTACGTCGTTTTGGTGGGATGAAAATGATGGCTTGTGTCTTGAGAGGGTTTATTTTGAGTCGCCATTCATCACACCAGTCTGTGAAACGTTCTAAAGCACCATTCATCAAAATGTTGATCTGTTGCATGGTTTCTGGACGGAAGAGAAACACTGTATCATCTGCTATTGAAATATTCTAGATCAAATAAGACCAGACATGATTGGGATTTGCTATAGTGATGACTGATGAGGGTTGTGAGCCTAAGGAGCTGGTCGTTAATACTATATCCGAGACGAAAGTCTGCTTAGGTACAAGTAATAAAGTTATGGTCGTTCAGGTGGATAAGGAGACGATGGACAAGGATGCGTTCAAGAATTTTGCTGAAGGTGCGAGTCAACTGAATTGGTAAGAGGAGACGGCATCTGGAGGATTGTGAGGTTTCAAGAACATCAGTGTTTTTGAAGTTTTCCAGTCGGGTGTACGTAACCGGTACAAAGTATGAAGGAATAGATTGTGGCGAGAAGGTATATGAAATTATAGGGTGCTTTCTTGATATGTCGGTATGAGATTTCCATGCCATATGTGTAGTTACGTTTTGCTGTGGTGATGCGTGTGATATCTTCGACTGCACTGGGTGTGTTGAGTGGGTTTGTTTTGGAGAGCCTGTGAGTAATATTGGGTTGCAGGTAGGGAGATGCAAGGTTGAGTCTTTGAACTGTGTGATGGCGTTCGGTAATGGTGGATTAGGGAGAAGTAAATATCTCCTGTAGGTACTCAGCGAAGGTGGCTGCTTTGTCGGTATCAATCAAGACAGGTTAGTTTTGGTGAATAAGGAAATTTGCTCTATTTGCCTGTTAATATGTTGAATCTTTTATTTGGTAAGATGGTTGGATATGTCGAGTTTGTTGCATATTTTAACCCACTGTCTGAGTTTGTAACCCTTGAGGTAACAGTGTGCTGGAGTTGATGGTGAAGACTAGGAGATTCTGTGTTTTAATTGCGTTTATAGTCTTTATAAAGTTGACCTGATCGTGTTAGCAGTGGACGAGAGGGCGAGTTGTGGTGGTGGGAATGACATTGTTGGAAGCTGCTTGCATTGCTGTAGTTATATGGTCTAACAAGACAAGGGTTACTCAGATCACCTCGAAACCCAACTTCAAATTTCGTAAACAAGTAGGTCAGCCACAAAGAAATTGCACATGATTCGAATACATCTAGTAATTGACTATCCTTCTTGGCGAAGTTAGGCCTTCACTATAAGTGATGGTTGGTAGCACGCGACGAATGATGATTGAAAGTGATGCTAGTTTACGAGCTGGTGGTCATTGTTTAATGCGTTTGTCTTGAAGACTTTGATGTTTGCGGATTTGCCAAAATATCAAAACTGTGTAAGCAAAAACGTGTACTCCTTCTGTTCGCTGTCGGTGGAATATGGAAGTTGATTTGTATCGCCGGTTTGGATATCATGGTCTGATTTGGATTCACTGAATGTGTGGTGCTCCTTTGAGAATGAAAGTGGTGAGTGAGACCTTGAGCGATGTGATAGAATTTCTTGACGTCTATCTAAGCTGGTAGATTGTGATGCTTTTTTCGTGCTGCGAGTTTGCCGAGATTTAGCGATTTCGTCAAGCGATGAATACAGTGGTGGTCCTGCAACGCTTTGTGGAAAATGCTGGTGATATCCATGAAGTTGGTCTGTTATTGTTGGAACTGTAGGGCCAGAGGCTCGTGATGAGTAGGAATTTACAAAAATAAACAGAAACCCAGACAGATATTACAGATGATAAAATGATCAGTCTCTGTACAATGACTGCTTCTCAAACTAACTTTCACCCTCTGACACTGAACAGTGACGTCAATCTCATTGTGATCGTACATGTGTTGACCTCTTTTGTGCGTACTGCTTCACAAGGGCCTCAGAAACACGCTAAGAAATCACAGATGAGCTAGTTTAAGATATGCGGAAAATTGAAACACTCTGCTAATGAAACTTTAGTTTCCTTTATATGACAACTTGAACATTTTATACCTAAGTTACTTTATCTTTACACATGACACAAAATGTCTTTTGACATATTTTCGCTTAATAAGGCATTTATGAATTTTTGAAACTGAAGACATTTTTACTGAAAGCTGAAAAAATAAACTATAAATTCTTACCCAAATATCCTCTCATCCCGAATAAAATACATTATGTTCTAATCTGTATTATTCAAGGAAGATATCTATTTTTTGTTTTGGTTATTGGCAGCAAAACATTAATTATCTGTTTCCCAAAAGTTGAGTGAAATAACTTGCTTCTATTCATGAGCAGAGGCATAGGTTTGCTTTTAGTAGTATATTGTTTTTAACTAATAACTCGGGGAATTGCTCCCTCGTGTCCCTCGTTTCTTATCTCCGTCACACATTGTTCACGTCACGGGAAAATTGAGAATTTTTAAGTATATGGATGGAACTATCTATATTTCGTTAAAGTTCTGTTATTCAGTAGTTAACGGAAGTTCCCTGCTCTATGTAATGTATTATTGTTTGCTCTTTTAACTTCCGTTGTTTTATGAAAAGTATTATTTCAAACTATGTCATAAGTAACAAGTTTATTTTCTACTCATTGCAAGTACCTGTAATATTTAGATAAGTACTAAATAGGCTAGATAATTAATTCCTTGGGATTTAGACAAGTTGTTTGCATTTGATAAATGAATGTAAATTTATATTGAATCATTACTGAAACTCGGATTATCAACAAGTGTTCTACTCATATTTATACTAAAAAATATTTGTCATTTTAAAGTATTAAACATTTAATTTTTGTTCTAATTACTTAAAGAGATATTAGCAATACTACAAAATGTTTCTGTGAAGAAAAAAAAACATGAAGAAAACAAGAGCTATTGTTCTTTTAAAAAGAACCCGTTTCATTCATCCAGCTCTCGGAGGTGGTTCCCGAGTTTCGGAAGGGTTTAACTTTGGAACTACTAAAGTTAGGAAAGTGGTTGAGGTATCTTTGGAAAACTCTCAGCTTGACGAGTTCAAACCCGTATGATTCAACCAAACCGCAGGGGCGGTTACGTAGTTTAGGTGGGGCGGCAATTTTCAACTTTGGAACTACTAACGTAAGTCTGGGTTCCGGAGATAGGGAGCAGTTTATAACTTAGGAATTACCACGGCTAGAAAGGTGATTGAGGTGTCGTTGGAAACGTATCGCCTCAAGTTCCCCAACGGAACAATGATCATAAAAATAGGATGCTCACTGCTGAAGCCTGGCGGTAGTACATTGCGCGGTCCCCCAACTGGGCTCAGCTTAACTTGTTCTATTTAAATACTATTTATCTGTTATTTACACTATTTGAGTTTGAATTTTACTTGTGGCCTTTAGATATCTAAGGCTTAGGCCCGGATAGGGGAGGGGAAAGGATTAGTGAGGGTGTCGGTCAGGGCTTATTTTGAAGTTAACATCCCGGCATTTGTCTGGTATAACTGAGGAAAAATCCATTTACACTATTTCTTTTACTGGATACATAGCTCTCTTTGCCTCCCGAGTCGCCGTAGTGCAGTGGTAGAATGTTACCGTATCATTCAGGAGGTCATGGGTTCGACCCGAGCGGTCTACAAACCTGACTGAGGTTTTTACAGCGGTTTTCCTCTATCACACCAGGCAAATGCCGGGATGGCACCTTCAACATAGGCCGACACCTCCCCGAATCCTTTCCCCTCCCCTATCCCGGCCTGAGCCTTAGATGCCTAAAGGCCATAAATAAGATTAAATATCACCTGCCTTCTCCTAGTCACTTCACTCCCTATCAAGCACCAACAGATTTTAACTTACTTTACGATCATAATATTTTATTGTATATTGTATGTTGAATACAACATTTTTATTTGCATTTGTATCTGTTGTATATTGAATACAACATTTATTTTGGGTGACTATTTCATTTCACCAGAACCAGAATTGTCAATGCATTATCTCTGAATAAAATATACTAGAACTTGCCTTGATTTGAGTCCTTTCGTTGCTACAATAACTTCAAGTGCTTTGCGACCAATTTCTTGAGCTTCTGGTGTTGTTTTGAAGAAGAGTAAATGCCCAGCTGCTGGAGAACCTTCTCGAACAACCACGTCGTTTACCAGAAGATCTGATTCAATGTCGTTCAAATCGTTAAGAAACCGAATACTATCATCTTTGCCTTCATCCAGCAGTTCTGGATTTACTGGTGGAATACTAACATCTATTCTCTGTGTCGTGGCAGGGAAGTTGGTTACTGGAAAGAAAAACAAAAGTATTTCAGTTTTCGAGAAATTAATTTGTCTACAGTGAAATAAGAAATACCGTAAATACAATCACATTCAAACAAAGTAATAAAAATTGATAAACCCGGCTGCTAGAATTTAGCGTAAAGTTCCATTAACCAATCACAACCTACAAACAACCTGAAAGAATTTGTTATTGGTTACACTGTATTGAGGTGGGTGCAACTACGATATATCAATCCGTAGTTTATATCTTCATGATCATGACAAAAATCTTGCAATCTTGTGGCTAATGTACTTGCTGCATTGAAGAGGACGTACAGATTCAAGTCTTGCTAGAATTAACACATTGACAGAATTATTTTTCATGTTTCCCATCAGTTAAACGAATGCCTTGATGGTATCTTGAAGAAGAACAAGGTCGTATCATCTCACCACGAGAGAATACAGTAAGTGGGTTTACAAGGAAATGTTTTCTAGTGATCCAAAGTCAGGAAAAATGATTACTTGGGAAATAAAGTACTCTATATCAAAGTTCCAAAAGTATTTGAATACTGTATACTAACCCAGATAGCAAAGTAAGCTTAATTTAAACTTGCTGCAAGTTTGCCATCTCAAATGTATAACCTTGCTTCAAAATTGTCATAGCAAGTCTAAAGCTTGAATTAAGCTTGAGTCGTACTTACTAATTGGCGCTTAACAAGCCTGCCATATCAAGCTTGTTAAGAGAAATATGAAACAGGCCTACCATGACGCTAGCGTCTAAATCTATCAACACAACGGTCTACGTCCAGCTTGAATAAAACTTTCAATATCAAGTGAACTTAGTAGAGTCCATTTCAAACTTGAATCAAGTTTGTTACATTAATCATAACTACACAAGTGAAAATCAATTGAAAATCAAGTTTGTGAGAGGCTTTCACGTAATTTGGGAATGTACAATAGGGACATTTGCCTGGTGTGACTTATAAACTTGAACCGCCTCTCAAGACATGAAACCGCAACATCTTTCGCCTCTTAAGTACAGAGTCTGGGGAGATATTTTGCAAAACGGTAAAGTGCACAATGTGTGAGAGAACGTTGTCTGTGATAAACGTAAAGAGCTGAAGGAATACCTCCGAAAAGTATGAAGAAACGAACGAACCACAAAGTCAGTCGCCAAGAACATCAACGACATCAAAAACTGGTGGTAGCGATCTCACTCATGGAATTTGCAGGGAGATTGCCATCCTTTGCTTGTTACGTAATACGTGCTGTGTAAATAAAGCTTCCAAATCATTGTCTACAACCTCCTACCGTGGTTCAGTCGATAGAGCGAGAGTTTGTAGGAAACCCGGGTTCGAATCCCCCCCCAAAATGCATTTTATCTAGGTTTTTAGCAGTATGTAACAGTGTAAAGTTTTATGTCTAAAATTTTAAAATGTTATTGGAACAAATTATTTATAATTTTTAACTACTTACGAAATTTACCCTTGTACTCAAGAGATTTTTCCTTGTACTCACGATCTTTTAACATTGAATTAAAATATTTGAACATCGTCATTGAAGATATTCTATTGTCCCTATAGTAATGAACATGCATACAAATAGGTTTTCTAAATTGAATTTCGGCATCCTTCATAGACTGAATATAATTTTAATGTTGCTTAACGAAATAAGAACTACGATTGTTTGTTCCACCAATAAGTTAGGCTCAGATCAAGAGTACAATTTGATGGTCTCTCTCACTGATTCTGCCAGTCCCCCCTTTTGAGGATGTCACCCCCAAAATTCTCGAACACACACTCTCAACATTAAAATATTTACAGTCAAAATTCATAGAATCCGTATGCAAAACTCCACTTACATCCTCCCAATTTTGACTTTACACTCCCCACTAAACTGAAAATCCTAGTCTCTGTACTTAAGCCTCGTGTAGTAGCCAAGTGTTTAAAGGAAAACAGATAGCGAAGACGTCCTTGGATTAGTTTTTGTTTGTAAAACCGTTTAAGATAAAGAACTTAGCTGTACTCCTGATGACATTATATTATTACTGGTTTGGTAATTTTAGTTCCCTGTTCGAAGGTTTATAATTGGGGTTACAAATAGGGCTAATACCCGAAGAGAATATTTAAAACAATTACAAGGAAGTTTCCAATACTGTTGCACAATGAATACTGTATTGGAACAATAGAAGCTTTGTTTTGAAAAATATGTTAAAAGTATTTTTTTGGTACAAGAGTTTCAACATCTTGGAGAAGAGTATTATTATTGTAAATGCTATACAATGGCATGGAAATTAAGAAACCAAGTCGATAATTCGTCTCCAGTGACGTTCATTAGAAGAAATATCTGTTCATTGAAGGAGGAAAATGTATCATTTCATGTTAATGAGTAGTTGTGAGTGACGAGTTTTGTCCCCAACATTCAGCTATAAAAATCATTCTTTATATTAGCTCAATTAGTGAGTTGAAGTACTATTGAACTGTGAACACCATGGAAGATTTCACACACGGTAAGTAGAGGAGAAATGATTAACATAAGTCTCAACTCATTAACGTTTGTGAATTTTATATCGTATGATTCAGATTACACGCTGAATTTGATTACAATCTTCCTAATAAAATTATATTTCATTTGTGCTTTCAAGCAACTTTTGCACAGCTCAAGTAAGTCAAGGTTTGGTCACTTTTGATTTTTTTTTTCGCAAGTTTCAGCATATTAAAAATATCTTGGGTACGTTACGAAGGAATGATATAGCCTAGAAAAGACATATAAAACTTAGAACCATCTCCAGAGAGCACGTTTCTAACGTAATATCACCAGCTTCACTGCAATGCAATCAATGAGTATGCTGCTCAACTACGGTAAACTTACCAGCAATTAGGATTTTTAGATAACTTTCATTTTGAAATTTGAAGTGCAGATTTATTCCGACTTTATTTTTTTTTTTTTTTTTGTTTATGTCTAATTTTGAACTCTTAGACCTTTTTTGAGACTCTTAGACATGTATTTATTATTATTTTTTTTTATTCAAAACAGCAAAATGACAAATAGTTGGCACATTCTAACCAATAATCATTGTCCCCTTCGTATCCAGTTATTAGCACTTTCGTTCACTAGACGTTTCTGAGTAGGTATATCAGGGTTTCCGCCAGGATTTTCAGTTGGTGGGGTGTAAAGTCAAAATACGGAGGGGGTGTAAGTGGAGTTCTGCACGTTTTATATCAAATTTTCACCGCAAAAATTTTAAAATTTGGGGTGTTGTCGAGAATTTGTGGGGTGACACCCTCTACAGAAAGGGAGGGGTTTGGCGAAATCACAGAGGTACATCATTTAAGATCTAACGTCAGTTTAACATAATCAAGTACAGTCCTAGACCTAAATTGTAGACTTTGTAGACCTAACAGTATTAGAGATCTGAAGAAAATATTACTGACCTGAAAGACATGTTCGAGTAGTTGACTCAGCGCTAACTCTTGGCTTCTGTGAAGGTACGAACTTGAGTTAAATATTCACATAATTGAATCAATGGGTACAAAACATTTCTGTCATATGTGATATAATGAGTGGGAGATGAGTTCAAGAATTGTTCCTTGTATTTTCCACATTAACAAACTGTACGGGCTCAACTTAGAACCAGAAACAATTGAATAGCCACAAACCATCAAGAAATCATAAATATTCGGAATAAGAGAACCTAAATTCGTTAATATGAAAGGAACAGAAACTTATATACAATCAACATTTTTAAAATTTAACATGCAATATTATGTAAAAATAAACTTACTTCTATTTGTCAAAATATCCGGACAGCATACGCCTTTGTCTCCAGTTTCAAGGTCACATGTGTTCCCTTGTACTTGTCCTTTTTCTTTAACTTCCTGGTAGAACAGTGAACATCCTACGAACGGTTTGCAAGACCCTTGTTCACCATCTTTTGTCGTGCACGGAATTGGAATTTGGCTAGTGCTGCTGCTGCTACTACTACTACTACTACTGCTACTGCTACTGGCTTCTCGTGAATTGCTGGGGAAAATAAAATCTTGCCGTCGAACCCTTTCATTTTGAAACGAATGAGGAACCAAGATAAGAACCGTCAGGGGCCACAACCAAATCAGCATTTTCAAAAGAAGAATTCGCTGAAAAATACAAAAGAAAAGTTGTAAGTTAGAGTATATTATAAATCTAGATATTTTTCAATGTTCTATTTTAAAGTGAGCTTTAATTAAATATTTATCTGAGAACCTCAAAGTAAAAGGGGGGGAAATAGGATTGCCAAATTTGGAAAATGAAATTAGTGGCATTTCCATTAGTAATTAGCTGTGACGTCAAGCTCTTGCATAAACCACAGGGGATATAAATAGACCGGGAAATGGCGTAAAATAGTTCAAGGGTATGGCAGGCCTTGGGCGCCATTCGTTCCACATCTATTTGCCCAGAAAATTGCTCGCCGAGCAATGTCATCCGTCAAAACTTGAGAGCCAAAATGATTGTAAATTAAATTTAGAAACCATATAAAATTGTATTTGATGACTGTTTGTACTTTGCTGTGTGTTGTGCTAATATGTGAAGAGATTCGAAGACAATTTTTATTTTGTATGAAATATGAAACGTAAGAAATAATTACTCCTCGTTGTGCACCATACACTTAGTTGTTTTCTTTCTGATTAGTATTTTCTACTCACCATTATCTCTTTAGATTATGTTATCAGTAAAAGTGTATTTCGATAATTGCTGCAATATATATCATATTACCAAACTAGTGTGTTGGCTTCAATATAGTAAATCGCACCAATGTTTTCTGGTAGTACATATGTACCAAATCTTGTAGCAGATATATACCGAACCGCCGTAGCTCAGTGGTAAAGCATTGGCGTAGCATTCTGCAGGTTGTGGGTTCAATCCCAGCGGCCGACCATCCTGACTGAGATTTTCCCAGTTTTCCCTCAGTCACTCCAGGGAAATCCAGCGAGATGGCAACTTCAATATAAGCCCTGACCGACACCTTCCCGAATCGTTTCCTCACACCTATCCCGGCCTGAGCCTTAGAGGACTAAAGGCCATAAATAAAATCTAATCGTAGCAGATATAGTTGCCAGTAGCAAAGACGAAAACACTGTCCTGTACTAAAATGTAGGTAATTGTGGGGAAATTTTAAAAAATGTTACCAAAAATTTGGTCCTCAGTGCCAAATGATCTGGTACTGGTACTGGAAGCCAGAAAAAAAAAAGATTATCGTTGCCGGACAAGCTTTGATTTTGTACAGTGCTATATTGAAAAATTATACAACTTTTAAGGACTTCAATCTTTATCGCATTAGATGTCACCTCGTGTACCGCGAGCGCTGATCAGAGTGCCACGATTCAAAAGTCGTAGTCTACTGATCTGACATCATCACAAACTTGCCAGTTTTCTTGATCGTGAAAAGTGGAGATAGTTCTGGCGACACCACCTAGCGGACAACTCTGCAACTATTCCGTTCTTAAAGACTACTTTTTCCAGGGCTTCTGCTATTTTAATGTGCCGCGAAACCGAAAATGTTGATAATCACTGGCACACATTTAGACTAGTCCGTATAGTACGCTATTTACTTACTTGTATAATTTATATTACATGGATTGGACATGGATTTGAGCTATAGATATGACGTCCCGCAGTAAGAACTCGTCCGGATAGTCCCTTATTCAATGCATCACCCCAGGATTCGTCTCGTGGGATTGAAAAAATAGTTGGAAAATCTGTCGAAAATGACCAGCAGCAGGACTCGAGCCTTGACAGTCAGTTCCCTAATTCGGATTAGCTATTTTCGCTCCTGAACTACGAATAGTGTTTATTGTTTTCGTACGAACATGAAAAAGAAATTTAAACCAACCAAGAATCTGATAATTCTTGACGAATAATTAATTTAGATTGACCTAAATTATAACTATGAATGAAAGGTTTACAAGTTTGTTTTTGTTTTTTTGTCTTCAGTAACCTGGCAACCGTGCAAACAGCAAGCTTGCATAACGAGGAGGAAAAATGCATTACTTTAAGAACCGGTTATATAAATTTCTGTAGTTTATTCACTCATAATCATACGTAATAGTACGTAGCAGGAAATTACAACTTTGTTTTATTAGAGCTCAGTAATAGTCATTACATGACCTTGGCCTCCTAATTCCCGGGTTCTCACTCCCAGCCAGAAGTTCAATTGTTTTCTTGGAAGTTCTTCGGAACGAATCGGCATCTCTTCTCAATGTCATCAATGATTCTAAAACTAACAGAACTACATAGAAACAACGTTTGTCAATCTTATTTGAATTGGGTTAAGGTTACCACCACTTACAAATCGGATTCGTAACGGATAATCTGACTGAATTGGTTCCTGTCACATCTGAGTCACATTAGTTGAATGCCGAGATGGTAGGTTAGTTATAGTATATCTCCAGCACGTACTTTACTATATTCTTTAACAATCTACATTGAATTGAATTAAATGTATTGATGACCTTGAGGCATCTATGCAATCGCTGTGGCTTAGGCGGTAGCGCGTTTGACTACGAATCGGGTGACTCGTGTCAAATCCCGGCCAGGACACTTTTCTTCAGTGGTCCCATGTCTGGCGCTCTGAGATGCACTCGACCTTCTGTCAAATTGAGTACCAGAGTGTCATTGGTCGTCCTGGGCACTTTGCGAGGTATTTCTTTTAATATTCACTTGCTTAAGGGTTACTCTTATTTCAGAGAGTTATCGGCACAGTGTTGCCACGTCACATAATAGAAGTTCGTGCTCTTTCCGTTTCTGTAGAAATACATTTTGTAGGGATTAACAATTTTACTTTGAAGCCGTTCCTGTGAATATCCGCGATACACTTACTGACGAATATAGTATTAATCTCCAGCTATTCAATTGAAGATCAAGCGTGTTTAGCCCTGGTTAGAATTTGCACAATTAGCGTCGCAGATCAATACTTTGTATTTCTCTTAAACTTCAATGCCTTCATAACGCACTTCCATATCAACGCGAAATAAAGACTACCGACTACAGGATTTTTATGAGACTTTATTTTAAATTATTTCGAATACGCATAAGACTATTTTTCCACTGCTGCGATTGAAACCAAGAATTGATTCTTCCAAAATTTTCAGTTAGGGAGTGGTGAAACTAAAATGTGGGGGATGTGAGTAGAGTTTTATAGAGTTTCTATAGAATTTTAACCTCAATTTTGAAGTTCAAAATGTGCGCAACTGTCACTTGAATTAGTGAGAGGGTGACAGTTGGAGAATTAATTGTTAATGTTTGCATGTTTTAAATGTACAGTAGAACCTCTGTTATCGAAAATAACGGGTGCGGAGGTCATTTCGGATAACCAAAATTTTGGTTGAAAAATGTGTATTTTTTCAGTTTAAATGGAAAAAATTGAAGGCAATGATAAAAAGTACACTTTTAGATTACGTATATAACAGACTTTTAATAAAACTTTAAATGCTTCTACAGTTGGACAACTTCTTATACAACTAAGTTTACGGTTGTTTTGAAAATATCTTCTATCTTTTTCTGTTAGCATTTCAAATTTTATCATTTTCGATTTTTTTATTTTTTTTATTTTTTTGCCGTTTCCGTTAAACGCTATTTCGGTTAAAAGTATGTCGGTTAACAGAGATTTTACTGTAAACTCAAAGCGTAGTTTCATGTTGAGAATGTAACACAAAAAAAAATTATACAGATAACAAGAACAAAATTCAAAATAATGAAAATTTTAAAGTTCTTGGGCTACCTCAATTTTTTTTTTTTTTTTTTAGAAAAAAAAGTTTTCCCGGCTTATTTAGAAAGACTAAATTCAACTTATTTTCACTATTAGAAAACAGTCAAACAAATTTGATTTTTACGTTTCACCCTACTGACAACCCGATATCCCCCCGTTCAAGGCACGTGCGCATCACACAGGGGATACCTTTACCTATTTTCAATTTTTGTATTGAATTGAAAAATATGCAAAATTGCACGGAAGCATCAACATACGTACACATCAACAGCAATTACATTGTGTAATACTCGTGTTTATTCCTCATGATGATTAGTTCAAGGCCATCGGCTTCAAGAACAATAGATCTTAAAGAGCTCGTCAGAATACACAGTCTTTATTTTTCTTACTTTTTGTTTGTTTCTTTATATTTTCTTTCGCTTTTTCTCGCTCTCATTCTTTCTTGCAGATTTCTTTATTTTTCTTTCATTCAAGATTTCTTTTGTTTGTCTGCTTTCCCTTCCTTTTTACTTTCATTCTTGATTCCTTTCTGTCAGATCTACTGACAGAGTAAACGAAAAAAAAATGCATGCTATAACACGAACTAGTGGCAAAATATGTCAGGCTTACGTACAAGATGATGACTGTGAAAACTGATCTCTATATTAGACAAGTGTTTTTCATCCTTTTCGAGATAGCAGGCCTGAGCAAATATACGCTGAATAGTTGTAGGGAGAAGTTCGGATGTAATCCTGAATTTTGTAATTCAAATCAAATATTATTTCGTAACATTATAATCATGCTTTTCTATGTGGAAAACATCCATCGTACAAAAATAATTTCCTGTCGTACCAGACAAATGCTGGGATGGTACCTACAAACTAAGTCCAGGCCGTCTACCTTCCAATATCCTCTCCCCCATCCTATCCCGGCCTGAACCTGAGATGCCTAAAGACCTTAAAATAAATTTAAATTCCTACAAATATACCGACGTCATACAATAATGAAATTTTGCACAGCGACGTAAGACGGGTGACAATACAATATGCCATTGTTACTTTCATATATTTCCATATATTTATATATTTTAAAAGCAGTGGCGTATACTATGGGCTATCAAGGCTACCACCGAAGTCTGAGCCTGTGAAGAATTATTGTAATCTACACGAGTGATAATTATTTACTTGAAAGTGAAAAGAAATTCCGAACAGAAAATATTTGGTAAATTACCACTATTAGGTGCAGTTTCTAACCCTGTAGTCAGGAATTCTTATTTTCCTCTGGTAGTCCGGCTCAAATGCTGTACTCTTTAAATGAGCACTTAATTCGCGCGTGGGAGATCCAAGAGCAACATAAACGAAGGCTTCGATTTTATAAGTGGTAGACTATGATGCATTTGTGAAGGGTGCTGCGATTGCGAGGGAGTTGGATCACTCACACACAAACACACACATACTCTCTCTCTCTCTTCCTTCTGGGAAAGAGGGAGAGGAGAGAGAGAGAGTGAGTGAGTGTTGCGGAAGAAACATTTCAGCTGATCTTCAAAGTTAAGTCAGACCATCAGATCAGGGATGGAAATTGTTTGTTAATCATCTCATTTTCAAATTTCTGATAACTACAGCGAGTGTTGAAGTATCAAAACGGGTAAAATCTTCGGACAACACAGGAACAAATTCGTCTTAGCAATTTTGCAGTTTCGTCATAGAGAAGAAAATCGTTATTTCCATGTGGAATAAATATGAAGAGACATTTTTGACCAGTTTGTTAGGATGTTCACAAGCAACGAAAAACGAATGATTTTTCCAGTTTTTTTTCCCTCAGTGACACGAGACAAATACCAGGATACTACCTAGAAACTAGGCTCTGGCTAATTACTTTCCACATCCTTATCCGTTCTCTATTTTAGTCTAAGATGCCTAACAAATTCAAAACTGATTTGAGTTCATGTTTAAATAATCATCTCATTTTCACAGGTAAATGCAATTTCCTTAAATTTTAATTAACCTTAATATTTCATACATTCAAAGGATAAGTGTTTTTATCAATGTTCTCTTCAAATCGTTTTGTGGTCTCATTTGTCAAATAGACCTTTCACTTCAATGACCCAGCTCTCCTCTTTTGAGGACAAAGCAAAGCACTCCGCTAGAGGCGTATATTTTTTAAATGAGAAATCTTTATGCAATTTCATGCATTATAATATAGGCCGAGGTGGCTTAATGGTAGAGCGTTTACCTCTGGTGTTAGGAGTCATCGGTTCGATCACTGCTCATTCCATGTGGCTTTGTGATGGACAAACACCGTATGTGTTTGTTTTTTTCGGCATTCTTCCATTTCCTCCCATTTTCTTCATTCTACCAATTCATCAGGCCTGTGCCAAAGTGGCCTAAAGCCCTTCAAATTAAATTCAAATTCAAATTTGTGCTTCACAAAAGAATAATGTTATTCCTTAATCACAAATAAGCTGTGCTAAGGTACTGCGGTGGCGTAATGGATATAGCACACCTAACCGGAAATTGGAAGGTCCGTGTTCGAGTCCTGGTCACGGAAGTGCCAACTTTTGTGTGTGTAATTTTCGACTTACCTTTATACGATGTATTTGTGATAAAGGAATAATAAAAAACCTAGAACTATGAGTACTTTTACAGTGTTACATGTTTTTTGTTCTTTCTTCTGAAACGTAAGCTGTTACAAGTAGAAATTATTTTCTAAGAATTAGCTCTGCCCTCCTTGAAAGTCTTATTTATTACTTTGGATAGTGGTAGTCCAAGCTGTGAATCCAGAATACGCCACTGTTTAAAAGCATATTTTATATTTTTAGTACGAACTTCTTTATCCTAAAATAAATTTTAGCCCGCAACGAAGTTGTGTTTAGGATTCGGGTTAGAAGAACACCAAAATAACTCGAAAGAAAATTTTAAAAAATAAACTTTTTAAAAACATACTTTTCTTTAAAAATTTGTACTCAAAAATAAAAAAAAAAAAATTGTTTATGCATGACTAAAAAGACAAGCATGAAGAGCGCCGATTGAAGAATTAATAAAGTGGCTGTATATGAAAGTTCACCGCATGCTTTTCTTTTTAGTCATGCATAAACAAAATTATTATTATTATTATTATTTACTTTTAGTGTGATTTTTTAAAGAAAAGTATGTTTTTAAAAACTTTATTATTATTTTTATGTACATTTTAGCCTGTGCTTTATATATCTCTCAAAGGAGCTGTGCCGGCCAGGTGGCTCAGCGGTCTGCGGCGGTAGGCCATCGGCTCGAAGGTCCCGAGTTCGAGTCCTGGCAGGGGCATGGATTTTTACAGCTAAAGTCGAATTGTGACGAGCCGAAGTACAAAGTTACTAGACTGGCCCATATAAAAATATAGTTATGATATCAAAGGAGCTGTAAACCATTCTGAAACTATAATTTGCAGCTGTACCAGTATCAATAAAAGAGAAATTACGTATTCTTTCAATATCGTTTTCCTTAAAGAAAAAAGAAAGAAAAGAAAAGAAAACTATCTGTTTTCATTGATTCAAAAATAAGGAAACTTTCTTAGCCTATATCTAAAAGTGATACTGGACTGATCGATGCCATTAAAAATTTAATGACTATATGAAGCCAGGGTAGAAGAGACAGGCAATCTCGATCGTTCACTTCCAATCTAAACCAATCTTCAGTTTTAACTGAAGTTTTTACGCTTGTTATCCCTCTGTGGTCCTTTTCTATTTATGTCTTAATTCTTACAAAAACGTACATATTATTTATTACATGTACTACTGTGTGCTCGGGACGGGCGTAAATCATAGTGCTGTTACCGCCTATACAATTCATTTTATCTTATCTTATCTTATCTTATCTTATCTTATCTTATCTTATCTTATCTTATCTTATGTACTACTGTATTATACGCATAATCTGATACGTGCATAACTCAGGAACTGAGACAATGAAAAGGGGACGCACAGCGATAAGAAGCATAAAAAGCATGTTAGTACAGGAAATTCTTCCAGGCTGGAAGTAAAAGATCAATGTTAATTGTTTGTTTAGACATTTATCTTTCGACATTAGTCGATCACTCCAATATCGTTACATAGAGCTCGATGGGAAATTTATATATGCAATTAACTTTTTTTTACACAATTAGATCAGAAATTCTTTAGTAAAACCACCGTATAAAAACAGGAGGCTCGTCGCTGACCCACAGACGGGTTGCTGTCCTCAGCAGTGGACCGCAGCACGGTGGTTTAGAAATAGGCCTACTATATTAGACAACCGATATTGTTGTCATTTGTTACATCCCTACTAGAAGCTGGGTTAGTAATATTAAATATCAACCGTTAATTTTAACGTTGAATTGCTACTGTACTTACTATAAAGAATAAGAACCAGCCACGATGTACCTTGAGTGACAAATTATGCACAAAACATCACACAAACAACTACCCGCTGCAAACAACTGGTTGCCATGAAATAAGTACTACATTACAAAGCATATTGCACTAACAACAACACGATGTTGCTTTTTTTTTACTATTTATTGCTAGTCAGCTGATGGCGTCACAATTAAGGGGTTCCCCATGTGCATAAGAAAGTGACCTTCCCATCTTCTCATCCTAAAACCTGTTTGTTTCCTCTAAGCATTTCTATAGGAGGTGTGGCATCAGCAGAAGAAAAAGTCACGAAGAGTATAGTCAATTAATATGAAGGTTACTACATAGACAATCCAATCTGTTGGAGGAAACATAAAAAGGAATCAAAGATGATGTTATCATACATCTTGTCCCTTTTATGTAATCCTTGCAGCAATTGCAACACCGTGCCATGTATTTAAAATCTTTACAGGTAATGTTGATGGTCTAGAAGCTGGCTATTAAAACTGTTCTGTGCGTTCATTATCACCTTTAACGTACATTTTTATTAGACCATCACATCAAGTTTATCTGAGTTTGTTATTGAAGTTTGCTTCCTCTATGGTGATCTTTTTTTTATTTTAATTTATCTCATGTGGAGGCATCTACCGGTTAAACCTGTTACGAATCCATGTGACGTCCGGAAAAACGGATCGGAAAGCTAGTGTACAGGATCCTTATTCAAACAATAAATTGTATGGAGAAACCTCAATCAGGGTTGTCCGTCGCGACCAGAATTTCAATTTTCGTCATCTCCGTAGTCCTGGTCTAAAGTTAGTGACCTTTCTCAACTAGATTACTGGGGCTTCGTGGCGTCTTTTTAATACGTATGTGTCCTACGTATCAAATATTAGAAATTGTGCTAAAATTTGTTCTGGAACAACAAAAGTACGATACAAGGGTAGTTAAATGCGACGACGATATACCATGATCTGGTAAACATCATTGTCATGGTGGGGGTGAAGTATAGCACTAGTATGCTTCCAATAGGATATCCTTTCCTGTTAATTCGCATCACATTGTTGGCACATAAGCGAGGTTACCAAATTATTTGTTTCCAAAAGAGGACAGACAGTCTAACTAGAAAAAAGGTCTGTGGAACTTCTTCATTTAAGAGGGCTATGGCGAACTGCAAAATAAGCGTCCAGTTTAACATGGGTTTTCACACATTTCTAGGAATATCGTAGTTTCATGTGGTTCGTTCGAAAAAATTACTCAATAACCCCTTCAACATATTTCGTGGAATTATGAAGATACTTAAGTGAAAACCATGCGTGCTATTTTCTGTTTAGAAATAAAGATTATTATAATGGAAAGTTCCATAAGAAGGTTGTTACAAGGACTACTAAAACATCCTTTATTTCTGAGAAAAAATACGTCGTTAGAGTCTTCAGTTATTTACTTTTACTATGCAATATTGTGTTTAAGGGGCTATTGAGTATTTTTTTTTCGAAGTAAGCACATAAAACCATGATATTCGTAGAAATGTTTGAAATCCATGTTAAATTGAACACTTATTTTGTAGGTTGTAGTAGCGAAGTCCCTCTCCCTCTTAAGGCCTGAAAAAGAAGTATTGTTAAACAGAAGCGTTCCTTACTCTTAATTTCTGTTCTACCAAATATTAAAGTGTTATGAACAAATGATTATCAACAGATAATCCATTTGCTTGATATGCCAGTAGCAAACACTGAAATCTAGAAACACAAGAGGCGGTCTATTTATAGTTCAAGCGAACTGATACCTTGTAGTTCACCATTGTTGTCACTTCCACAATGAATGTCAAGAAAACAGTTCTTAATTAGTACTAAATGTTACAAATAAAAATAATTTAAGAAAACAGAAGCCAGTCACAATTATAACACATCAGTAGAGGCTTCCACTATGTTTATTATAGCCCAATTTTGGTAATTTTACACTGAGCACAAGGTGAAGGATTTGGGAAGGAATCGACCGTGGCCTTATTCAAGGTACCATCCCAGTATTTGCCTGGTGTGACCGAGGGAAACCCAAGAATTCGTCTGCCATGATGGCCGGCCCCGGAAATTGATTACAACAGGTTCATTCTACCGATTACTCGTCTTCCTTTATGGTTTATGATTATTGTTTGAAAAACTTTCTCAGAAAATTGGATTAGAGGTCAACATCTTTATGTCCTTCGGCAGTTCAGTGAGCACCAATTAAAATGAAAATTATTTTATTGTTTCAGTTGGGCTCAAGGCTGCCAAGATTCAAGTACTTCAATAAAGCATAGAGTTTTTTCTAACATGGTTGCCATAAAAAGGATGACGGTTCACTATATTTAGAAAAACAGCAAGACAGGATGAAAAACACAGGACAGTACCCCCGAAACGATTAAGCTTGGCAACCCTGCTCTAAGTAAATTTTGCAATTTGACTCAAGTGTACTCTTCCCCTTATTTATTATTGCTTTAATTTTCGGCACAAATGCATACTTCAGAGGTTTATGGGTGTACGAGTGAGTTAAATGCAGATCTTCCTGTGCTAGTTCTGAACTAACTCTCTCGTCTCCTGTCTACGTCACTTCCTTGATTTTTGGTCACATAGTTTGTTAGTAAAGTACAATGGAATAAAAAAACACTTCTATTGACAGTACTTTTTGTATACTTCAAATGATCACACGTTTTATCACTTGTGGTATACCTTTTCAATTTGGATCTGTATTTGAACACTACTTGTACTACTTTCTTAACACAAGATTATATGTAATCAATAAGTGGTTATGGTACCTATGAGTAAATGGACAAACATCTGGGGACCTTGGTTCTCTCTATGATAACATGTTGCTATAAACACCTGCAATACGAGGAACTAAGTAAATCCATCACTATGTGCGTGGAAATGAGTGCGCATTACTTACCTTATACAGCATAAAGCTAAGAAGATTTTAGGAAGGGTGTGAATGGCTATGAAATCTCTATTCTGTTGGAATTTTGGGTTTTGTTTTCAATATTTCACTATATATTCGTCTCCTTTACCGTAAAACCTTTAACATGCACCTTGAGAAATTGTATTAATTGTAGAAATTATTTAAAATTCGAACGTGAAACTACGTGTTCACGTTAGTAAAGGAACAGGCAGCTGAGGAAAGTAATTTTAATCCGAATGCTAGGCCAAAGAATAGCGGAATATTTTACATAGTTTCTAGCTCCCCACTAAGTGAATTTTTTATCCTTTGAATTTCGAAAATTAGAAAGTTATTCGTAATAATATAATACTAATATCTCGATGAAATTCTCTTAAAACTATTATTCAGGGCATTTTCGTAATAACTAATGGAAAAGTTATTTTGAATAATACAATTGCAAAATGCATTTGATAGATTTTGCCAATCTCGTGATGGGCGGATTTAGGAAAGAGACCCTGCGGGGAGGGGGGGGAATTACGGGGAATTACTTTAAAATGTATTGTTTACAATGAAACATTTAAACATTCTGAAATGACTGGGGGACAATGCTCCCCATCCGCCCCCCCCCCCCCCCCCCCCAGTCAATCCGCCCATGTCTCGTGTTCTTCCTATTGATGTCTAACTTCACAAAAAAGTTTCCTTTTTCTTTTCAAACTCGAATTTCTTAGTAAACTAATTGATAGTCACGAATATTGTAAAAGAAACTAATTATTATTTAAAGAAAGAAAATACCACATACATAATAACATAAACTTCAGTACAGAGGATAATTTCAATGATAAGAAAACCGCTAGATGTCAGCCTTATCGACTTTTGATTTAACACTTAATAAACTAACAAAAGTGTATTAAAACATCACGGCTTATTAAATAAAGCATAAAAAAGAACCAAGTATGAACTGTCTTGAGTGATACAAGATGTTTAGTCTTTTCTTGTTTTTTTTTTTTAAAAAAAAAAAAGAACAACACAAGCGATTTTTACACCAACTACTTATTGACTTAAATAATGAAAATGCTTAGAAAAGTCACGATAGACGCTTTTTCTTATATTGGACGAAAATAAGTTAAGAAAGACAGGCTAGATTTTTTTCATTATACACATTTTCTACATGTGACACTATTCACGGAAATAAGTTAGATGTTCACGGAAATAGTTTCATTATACATGATCCGCATCATGTTAAACACAAATCACTCACTGCGATGACGTCACCAACTTACACTCTTAGAGACGGACGTCTCGGAGAAGTCTTTGGCGGTAATTATGACATCACATACATTATTACCAACTAAGAAATATCCAAATTACTACAATAATAATAAATGCACGATATACTCATTGCTCAACTTGCAACTATCTAACATCCGCCTAGAAACAAAGTTACAGCCTTGCTATGGTTATATTTTGACTCTTCTTCCTCATGATTGGATGACAATTTACATTTTATACATAACGCCTAACGTATTTATTGAAATGAAGCATCTCTTAGAGTATGAAGATTATACTATCCGTCATTGCTAAAATAATCAAAATATTTCATGTAATACGCAAAATAATGCCACGTCATTCAAAATACATTAATCGCTGTTTTCACTAAGTGACGAATGTAGAATGATGATATGAAACATTCGTCAGTTCGTGAAAACAGCGACGAGTTTTTCTTACATTACAATTTTCATTTTAAATTATTTGTACTTACCTGACTAATTTTTCTAATATACGAGTACAAGGTTTAAAAGAACATTCCTTGAAGACAGAAATTTCAATACACTTAGATAATTAGTTATTTCACTAAATCATAATAATACCTCACTTTCACTTGAATTTTTTTTCACTTCTGCTTTCATGTCAAACTGGAATGAAACAAAATGAACCGAGTAATTCAAAATTGAACAGCAGTGAGCACATAGCTCTTCCGTTCCGAAGAAGCGCTAGAACATAATTTGTAGTTTTCAAGGAGAATTATAACTGAAAACAGATTATGTGTTAGTAAGGGCTCCGTAAAAGCATTAGAAGTAAAGAGAAAACAAACAGGCGAAAAATGAATTCTAGAAGCATTGTGTCTTCAAATATTCGGTCTTGGCAGTTGTTTAAAGAACGATATGTGAGAGCTTTCTCTTCGGGCAAGCAGTACTTCGTGAATTGATATGCAAGTAATGTACCCTATACGTCATTCTAAAGCAATAGTTTCTCACTCACACAAAAGATTACATAACTGTGATGCATCTGTAAATATTTTTCTAGTATTTTCTCCTCTGGCTTTTGATACTAAAAGCTTTCAATACTGAGCATGGCGTAGGAAACCCTCAGCTTATTTTTTGACGCTATCAAAACCTTGTTGATATATTATTTTACATCACAAATCACAACATATATACAACGTAAGCCAAGATATATTTATTTCATTCTATTCTTTTCCAAAGGGCATTGCAAACTATTAGGCGGATTGAAACTTCCTGTCGAAACTTTAACTGCAAATACATTTTCGGTTAAAGTTCTATATTTTTATTGCTGATTTCAAAACTTCTGTTACCTCCTTGCATTTATGTATCTAGAATTTTTTTTTTTGTCATATTACTTAAATGCCATTGCCATTTGAAACATATTTTATAACATATATAATGTACTATCTAAAATAAATTACTACTATAATTTCTTTCTAGAGCCTGGAACCAAGCTAGTGGCGGATCTCGATATTGCCCTTGATTTGGCAGGTAAGAAACTCTCCAAAGATCTAAATGTTTGAATACGTGTGAGAACAAAAAAAAAAGGACCCATCACTGTTTGACATGTTTTGAAATAAAAACCACAAAACTGTCGTTTAATTAAGAATTTAAAAGAAGATTTGTTTTTGTTTATCAATACTTATTTCTAGTAGAGTACCGCATATTATTTAATTAGTATTACCTTATTCTTCATTTGTGAGAAAATGTTTACTTTAGAGGTCTTTTCCCGAAAAGTTCTTGCAAATTACTTGGTTCCTTTTCACACTCAACACATTGTAAATAAACGGTTTCTTAAAATTGAAAAAAAAATAAGTTCTTGTTTCCGCATCGAGAAACAGTTTCCTTAGAAATGAGAAATCAGCGTTCTCATTTTAAATTAAATGAGACTGCTGATGCGTCATCTCTAAGGAAACTATTTCTCGGTGCGCAAATAAGAACTTTTTTTTTCTCTCTCAATTTTAAGAAGCAGTTTTTTTTACTCTTCAATTTAGTTGAGATACGTTCAAATGTAAATGATAAATTGTAGTTACTAAAATCGGAGACAAGTAGTTACGCACAATAAAAATAATGCTAATCCGTTAATGGTTTAGAGGTTCTAACAAATTATTAAATTCTGATTGGGTAATATGACGAAAGTTAAATTCTGAGATGACTTAAAGATAGGATTGGTGTTAGTTCTTCTTTGCTCAGGTACCGAACGACTGTAGCTCAATCGGTAGTTCTAACTAAATTAAATTCAAATCGCTTGCTCGAGCCAGGTCCCTCATTTATTAAAGTATTCACTACCCGTTGTGGTTTCTTTTCTCGTTGATTCTCATCAAGATGGCCTACAATTTAAAAATATGTAAATACAGTCTGAAGCGCGGTAATCACATAAAACTATATTATTATTCTACGTAACCACCCTTCTTCCTTTGCCACTTTTACTATCATTTTAATATTGAGGCAAGTACAACTACCCTTCCCGATTAACAGTAATCCTTGCTAGCAAAGAAATCATATGCTGAACAAAGTGGTTCTGAAAATAGTATACTCATTATAGAAACTTTAACAGTTAAACAGTTTTACGTTTATTATGTTATACCAGTGGCTGCTCATCAGATGACGTCGGTGAAGTTCAGCTTCACTTATTATTTTGATATGCATTAACTAAATAGGCATGAATAAGTATTAATTGGGCCAGAAAGTCAGTCAACATCATCTAAAATCAGATAGTGGCATTATCAGTATCCTATCTAAGCCCAGAAATCCCAGGATAGCCATAAATATTAACAAACAAGGATAGTAGGAACGTGTTGATGGATTTTGGTAGTACTTCACGTATTATTTGTGTCACGAGCAGCCACTGTATTAGACAAATTCATCAAGAAATAAATATGCAATGGTACAGTGTAGTTACAAATTCAGTGCTACAGTGTAGCGGAATTTACCTACATATACTTCCATTCACAACACAAGCTCACAAAATTTGTGATTATAATGCATTATATAGTACTAACAGAAAATAAATTATACAGATTAGGGATTAATTATTGAAATCTATGTGATAAATGCGCTATTGACAACAAAAAACATCGAAATACTCAATGTAATAATAATCTTATATGGGTATATTATCAAACAAAATGGCACGACACGAGTTCTGAGAACTTCCGGAAATAGTATAACATATGAAGAGTATGTACAATTTCCTCAGTATTCTTTATGGTCAGTAATTAAAAATAAATCTCAGTTGTTTAATGAATCTTATATTAGAATTTATACAGTGAATATGAAATGGAATCACATCAAATGAATTGTAACTAATTGTTGTTATATCCCTCAATGTTTTGCTTTTCTTCATAAAGCGATTTATTGAAAATATAATACAAAAGAGGGGTCATAGTTATGTAATATGATAAATGTTGTCACGGACATGAACATACATAGTTACTATGTTGACCTAGTGCAAAGATTGAATAAGTTGTGAAGTTATTTTTGACCCATGTTTGACACAACATGGCGGTGATTCGTTAGTTTGTCGAATAATTTGCACAGATATTTCAGAGCAAACGATCAATCTTTATATAGAGTTCGTAGCAAACGTTATTGAGAAAAGAGGACAGTAAATCGTATTTGCCTTTTTATGGAACTTCAAGAACTTCCAACGAATACAAAAATAGGTATATGTACAAATATTTATCTTACTGACGAACAATGTGGTTGCTCATGTTATGAATACGAAACACGATTTGAGAGTGTGTATTTACATTGTTGGAAACGTTACGAAGTATGAATTCTGCTGTAAGCATAATAAAGAAACACCCTTCAATTCGTTATTCAAGAATTCAGCATAAGAGAACAATAAATATATTCTGTGTGTAATGCTAGTTTGCACACTTTTCAACTAATGTTCAAATTGAGAGATTTTAAGGCTAGTTAATCTAACTGTGACTAACCTAACGTTGCGCATGCTAATATTTCGTAAGCTAAGGCATGTGAGTTTCAGCCTAATCTTTATGGGAAATGAACTCTGTTCTTCACTGCATGAGGAATACTTGTGTATACCTGCAAATAAAGCTTGGCTATATGTTGATGTATGTTTTATGTTCTAGTATGGTTCTGCATGACTAGTAGCTTGAAGAATTTAAGTACAGTTGCAGGCTTAGGACAGGTTAAGTACAGAAGCTGTTCGGATACATCTTTATATGCAAACTACTCATTCATTAAGTACTGTAGAGTACAAATATATGAAGTTAGTAAAGTCTCATAACATTTGTGTTTTACATTCCTCGTCAATTGAAACTTAACTCTCTCGTTATACATCTTTACATATATTCTTAAGTTACTAACGATGGCGACAGAGGATACAGGATTTCGAAGTGACGTGATTTCTGTATCTGAACTAAGCTGTTAATTTGAACAAATAGTGCTTGTTGCATGTGCATGATTAGAATATTATTGACAAAGTAAGCTAAGCAGTATAATGGATATGAGTAAGTTGGTATTCAAACCATTTGATGCTGGCAAAGACTCAATTCAGAGCTATCTTTAACACTTCTTATTGCATTGCTCAGTGCATGATACTAAGAAAACAACTCTATTAATAACATCTGTCGAAAGCGCTACTTTCGAACGACTCCAACAGGAGTTCAGTCCAAAGTTGGTGTCTGACGTAGCTTTCACTGGGTTATAGGATATGTTGGTAAACTTGTATCGTCCTAGACAGAACTTCAGGAATTTTGGTAAAAACTCTATCGAGAGCATGTTTAAGCAAAAAATGGATGCTTCAGCTAGATCCAGATACCAGGCTTGCAAACGTTGGTGGGTGAGTAGAATGGTTAGTAATATAAATTCAACATGTCAAATTGTCAAAGGGTTAAAGCAAAAATGTTTAGAAATAATTCGTAAACAACCACAAGCTGTGAATACAAATAATTTGTATTCTATTGATAGTACACCGTGCTTGATACCTAAATCAATTAATGCGAAGGAAATTTTATCAGAAATAGATACCGGAAGTTGCGTGAATCTTATTTCTTTAACAGTTCTTCATGAAATACAATCAACAGTAAAACTAACCTGCACACATTGAGTTGCAAGTAGCAAACGGACAAGTTTTAAAAACAATAGGAACTGTTGCTTTAGATTGCAAAATAGGGAATCAATCATTATCTCTGAATTTCTGTATCGTGAATAGTTCGTTGCGTCATACATTAATAGGGAGAACTAGCATTAGCTTAGATGCAAGGGAAGCTTGGATAAATTACAAGAACAGGAAATTATTAGGTCCCACGTTATACTAAGAATGGGCAACGCCCATGGTTGTGGTTCCTAAGAAACAAGGGTCTGAGATTCAGACTTCAAGGTGACAGTTAACAAATGCCAAAATAATATGACGTATCCCTTGCCGCCTCTTGAAGGCATATTGGCTAAATTGTAGGGCGAAAAACATTTGTGGTTCTAGATCTGAATCAAGCCTATCTCCAATTAGAATTGAATGAGGAGGCACAAAAGATCTTAGTGTTAAATACTCCGTGGTGTCTGTACAAAAACAAAAGATTGCCATACGGATTATCCCCGTCCCTGTTCATTTTTCAACGGTTTATGGACCAAACACTAATAAATCTTCCGTTTACGCATGCTCATTTGGACGATGTGATTATAGGTGGGTCTGATATTGAACAGTGTTATGCTAATACCTCTGCAGTATTGGATAAATTTCGGCAGTGAAATGTAAAAGTTAAATTGGCTAAATGCCCATTGTTTGCTTCAACTGTGGAATGTTTATCAGGTGTTAAACCATTAACTAAACACCAGCAAGCTATTATGCAATGTCCTCCGCCAACCAGTGTTTCTCAACTACATTCATTCATGGGAATGACTATGTACTTCCAGAAACATATTCCGCATTTAACGTCACATCAGCATCTGTTGCACGACTTATTAAAGAAAGACAGAATGGACATCTGAGCACCAAGCACAGTTTGACCAAATTAAACAACTAATTATAAATAGCGATGAAATGCATATTTTTAATCCTAAAGAACCAGTTTTCTTAATAACAGACGCAAGTCCCTACGGGGTGGGCGTTCAGTTATGTAATAAGTCTAGTTACGGTAAAATGAAAACCATTGCATGTGTTTCAACTAAGCTTACACAATGCGAACAGAACTATTCTCATTTTGAAAAGAAGGCATTGGCATTAGTTTATGGGGCACGGAAATTCCATAAATATTTATGTGGTAGACACTTTACTATTCTCACGGATTCTCTCCCAGTTGCATTTATTTTTGGTGAAGAGAAAGCAATACCATCGTCAGCCCATTCGCGTTTAGTCAGATGATCTTTACTTCTTTCTGGCTATAAATATTCTATAGTGCATAATAAAAACGTTAAAGTGGAGGATTGTCTGTCTCCACTTCCATCAGACGAGATAACTGAAGATGAGGATAATTTACAACAGTATGTTTTAAATATTCGACCGGATGCGCCGCAGATACCACCAATCCAAACTGAGATACAAGAACATTCTGTTTTACAGCGTATTTTCAATTGGACAAGAAAAATGGTTGGCCAAAGACATTGCCCAAGAAATTCCAAGATCATATACACAGAACATATATAAATATCCACAATAACTGATTATTTCTAGAAAATCGTTTAATTGTGCCTCCATCAATGCAAAATAATTTATTAAACACTCTTCATGGTCAACGTCTAGGAATAACACGCATGAAAGAAACATTACGCCCGTATTATTGATGGCCTCAGATAGATTCGCATTTGGATAATTATTTAAGAAATTGTAACAACTGTGTATTGTAACAAAAGAAAAGACCACAAATACATTATTCTCCCTGGATTAAGACCACAGAGCCTTAGCAAAGAGCTCAAATTGATTTTTTTTTATTTTGCGGCTAATAAATTTCTTCTATTTGTTGATAGTTATTCCAAGTGGGTACATTTAAAAATGATACAAAGTACTTCAGCAACTGAGACGATAGAGAAACTGCATAATCCATTTACCTTCATAGGTTTACCAAAGGTGAACCATTTACCAGCTGGCAACTTAATAACTGGTGCTGTACTCAGCGTGTCGAATTGATACATTCTCCGCCATACTATCCGCAAAGTAATGGTATTTCAATGCAAGCTGTACAAGATATAAAGAATCTTCTAAAGAAACGTTTAATAGAAGTCAGAACACAAAATTAGTCGCAAGCTATTCACGAAATTTTACAAGACATAAGATTTGCTAAATCCCCAACATTACGGGGGTAGATCGCCAGCAAATATGATATTCAGTTTTGAGCCTAATGCACACTTTAATAAATTATCTGGTGTAGTAAAAAGTAATCCATTATTTTTGCATGACATTGAAGGCTTGACTTACCATAGTTAGAATGATCCGATTTAGGTCACATATGCGCCGTTTTGTTCGATAACGTGCTGCCATTTGGAAGGTAACATCATGATGCCTCTCTCATAGAAGCCCTTGTCCCTATTGGCAAAAAATTGAGACAGTCGATGTTCACAAGCCTCTCTTGACGCGAATTTTGCACCAGCAAACGTGTTCGCCATGGACAGGAACAGATGGTAATCACTCGGTGCCAGGTCCGGACTATAAGGTGGATGCATAAGAACCTCCCAACCAAGCTCCCGGAGCTTCTGGCGAGTCACTATCAATGTGTGTGGCCTGGCGTTGTCCTGGTGGAACACAATGCCTCTCCTATTGGCCAAAGCTGGCCGCTTCTGGGCGATTGCTGCCTTCAGACGGTCCAATTGTTGACAGTATAGTTCCGAGTTAAGGGTTTGGCCGTAGGTTCATAGTAAATAATTCCCTGCCAATCCCACCAAACACACAGCAAAACCTTCCTGGCCGTCAATCCTGGCTTGGGCACCGTTTGCGCCGGCGCAACGCGCTTCGACCACGACCGTTTTCGCGTGACGTTGTCGTAAGTGATCCACTTTTCATCACCAGTCACCAACCGCTTCAGAAATGGGTCGCTTTTGTTGCGATTCAGCAGCGATTCGCAGATGGAAATTCGGTCCATGAGGTTTTTTTGCGTTAACTCGTGTGGCACCCATACATCAAGCTTCTTTGTGTATCCAGCCTTATGCAAATGGTTCCACACGGTTTTTTGTGCAATGTTTAGCTCTTGGGCAATCGAAACAGTGCTTACATGACCACTGGCGTAACTAACGGGCCCGCAGTCTAGAAAACGTATTGGAAGCAGGATTGTTGAGGTGCAAATGAGAAATCACCGTAGAAAGGTACATCTACATCAATTAAGAAGGTTTAAAGATTCCAAAATATTCCAACCTCAAACTAATAAGAGACTGCGTGGTGGAATTTTTCGTTTCCAGATAATGAAACAGTTTCGGAATCAGATGTAACTCACTTATTGCGACGTTCTCAGCGCTACAGGATACCCGAAGGGCACTATGATTGTGAAGGGTATTAAACATTCTTTTCCTGAGGAGGAGGGGGGGGGGTGAATGTCATGGACATGACAATAGATAGTTACTATGTTGACCTAGTGCAAAGACTGAATAAGTTGTGAAGTTATATTTGACCCATGTTTGACACAACACGGCGGCGATTCGTTAGATTGTCGAATAATTTGCATTGATATTTCAGAGCAAGCGATCAATCTTTATATAGAGTTCGTAGCAAACGTTATTGACGAAAAAGGAAAGTAAATCGTATTTGCCTTTTTATGGAAGTATGTATGTGTGCGACTTTTAAGTGAATTGAGCTTTATAAGGACTGATGTGCATTTTCAGTGTTGTTAAATGCGTTAATACTATTTTATATAAACTTCAAGATCTTAGAACTAATACTAAAGTAGGTATTTTGAATATTTGGTGGATATGTACAAATATTTATCTTACTGACGAACAATTTGGTAGCTCATGTTATGAATACGAAACACGATTTGAGAGTGTGTATTTACATTATTTTAAACGTTACGAAGTATGAATTCTGCTGTAAGCATAATAAAGAAACACCCTTCAATTCGATATTGAAGAATTCAGCATAAGAGAACAATAAATATTTTCTGTGTGTAATGCTAGTTTGCACGCTTTTCAACTAATGTTCAAATTGAGAGATTTTAAGGCTAGTTAATCTAACTGTGACTAACCTAACGTTGCGCATGCTAATATTTCGTAAGCTAAGGCATGTGAGTTTCAGCCTAATCTTTATAGGAAATGAACTCTGTTCTTCACTGCATTAGGAATACTTGTGTGTGATTGATTTTTCAAAGTTTTTTTTAAATTCAAATGCTAGCATGACACATTCAAACCAGGACCCTCCAGCATCCTCTCCCTCATCCTAAGGTTTCCGTCAGTTTCATCTTAAGAACCTTAAGATGGATGGTACTTTAAAAATGACCCTGACAGATGCCTTTCTCATCCTCTACACTAGCTTATCCCGGCCTGAGCCCAAGATGCCAAAGGGTCATAACTATATTCAATTCAATTTGCCCGGGCCAGGTCTCTCATTTCTTGTGTCCGCGATCCGTTTTTCTGTACTTTGTCTTTAATATGATTTTTTTAAAATTTAAATTTTGTATTTCATTGTCTTCACTTCTCTTTCAGGATATGGAAAATTTAACAATCTTCTCCTGTTCGTCAGCGGTATGGTGTTTACCTGTAATGCTATAGCATTGACCACCATCTCTTACGTATTACCTTCAGCTGAGTGCGACTTTCAGATGACCTCTGAGAATAAAGGGTGGTTGGATGTATCTCCATTAATTGGTACGTTGAACACGATCACACGTACAAAATATAATTCCATGTTTTCTCACAAGTCTGTACAGATTGAGGCGGATTCAGGGAATTATTATCACACTCCCACTCCGCCATTGGATCTTGAAACAAATTGATGTGGTTTGTACGAATGAAACAAGTAGAGTATTAGTATATTAAAAAAATCCCACTGGTCTCATAATGAAAAATCTCTGTGAAGATAAAATGCTTTTTCCTTCTTTGTAAAGTCATGTTTTCAGTTACCTCACTGAGCACTAATTATGTAAAAGATAAAATGGGCGGTAGCAGCACTATGGCTTACGCTCATCTCGACTTTGATTACGATTCGAGTAATTTCCTCTTGGTAGTACTCCAGAGCTGAAATCGAGTTACTTTTGGTGACCTGACCTGACCCGAACATCGGCGCCAGGTCCAAAACTTGACCGCACTGACCCAGTGATCCTATCTTCATCCAATGTGACCTTGTCTTAATCCTGTGGCTTGAATCAATCAATGTGTTGAAATTCAAAAATTCTTTTCAGAATAGTCTTTGAGAGCGGAGATTTATATGCACACCCCCGGGGGTATTTTTGTTCTTTCCATATCGGCGTCGCATTTTTCGTGTTCTTGGGTTAACAACTTTTCCCAGTCAACCCTGAAAGAAACACTTCAAATGCAACAGTTTATCATAAGGAAAATATTAATTTCTGCTTTGCTCTTCGGGTTACTGGGTCCAAAGCTTGACCCTTTTCAGATTTGTAGTACTCATGTTAAGAATCTCGTAAATCATTGTTCACTCGCATATTGTTCAGTAGGTAATGTTCTACAATTTCCACTTTTTTTAATACGTTTCAAACATGAAAAGAAGTTCCAAATTTCATTCACAGATGTTAGATCGTTTCAAATGTTTGTGTGTGATGACAAGGTGTAATCGCTACTCTCAGATGATAAAGGTATGAAGACGCCGATATCAAATTAGACTATTCAGTTTTATAAAAGTAACATCAAATCTAACCTAATTTGAATGGAATTAAGTCAGGTTACATTATACTGAAATCTGGATATGTAGCAACTCACAAGGGAACTGTCTCCCATGAAATTAAAATTAATCATAAAGCTTCAATAATGTTTTGATAATGTGCTGAAATGAACACTTCTGTAGTACTGGGTTACGGAATTTGTCGGAAAACGAGTTAAAGGACTTCAAACTTTGCGAAATTTACTTCTGAATGCCTTGTGAGTTAGTTACACTTCATACATATATATGAGTGGAAACGTTGTAATTTCTCTTTAGTTTCATATGTAAAGTTGCGCTGAAGATAATTTGTACCTTAAATCAGGATTACTAATGAAGTTGATTTGTCAATTAATTTCATTGGTCCATTCCATAAGTGAAAATTATAAATACAGGATGGTCCAAGTTACAAAAATGTTATTTTTCTGGAGTCCTCATGATAATGGTTGGAAATCTAATAACGTTAAGTAGTCTAGTAAAGATTCACTCGAAAATTTTCAGTTTAAAATATTTAATAGTTCTAAACGCAGTTCCACCCAAACTAAAAATAAAATAAAATAAAAACACTTTTCAAAAGCATGGGCCGCGCTCTCATATACAATCACTTTATAAATTCTTCGATGGCGCGACCCATGCTTTTCTTTTTAGTCGTGCACAAATAAATTTAAAAAAATAATTCCCTTGGAACATTTTTTTTTTTACTTTTTTGTAAGAATTGATTTTTATTTTTATTAAGAAAAGAAACTTTGTAAAAATGTTTTATTATTATTAGTAGTAGTTATTTCAGTGTTCGGACACTCTGTCATTACCCTATATATTGTAAGCTGATGTTTTGTCACCCAAATCTTAAAGTGTTCTGCAACCAGTCAAACGCAAAATGGTTGCGTGTTAGTATTTATTTTGGGATAAAGAAGTTCTTACTAAAAAATAAATAAAAACATGCTTTTAAAATATAGAAATATATGAAAGTAACAATGGAATATTGTATTGTCACCCGACTTACGCCACTGTGCAAAATTCCATCATTGTATGACGTCGGAAAATGAGTTAAATGAAGGTTTCAAGATAGGGAGACGCGGTTGAAACACCGTGAATTAAAGAAAAGCCTGTAGAAATGACACTTCTATAACTAGAGTTAAACTTCTTTTCTAAAAATTGATTGACCTGTTTTGCCATTTAAAAAAATGAACATTTAGCAACGCTTGCAGAAAAAGAAAACTGTAACAATGCACTTTATTTACGTTTGTAGAAGAAGATAATTTAACAAGAAATGAACAATACAATTTACTTAGGTTTGGAGAAAATGAAAATTGTAATGTGATAAGATCAATGTAGTTTACTTACGCCTACAGAAAAAGAAATGTTAATAAGATTAGAATAATGCAGTTTACTTACGCATTGTAAAACGGTAAGCAAAATGCGCTTGATTTTAGTTTGTAGAGAAAGAAAATTGTGAAAGCACAATAAGAATCAAGCTTATTTAGGCTTGCAGAAAAAAGAAAACTTAATGAGATGAAAACAATGCGCTTTATTATTAGTGTCTAAACACAGAAAGTCATATTTTCGAAAGCATATATAAAGAGAAAAGTTATTGTTTTTTTTTAAATCAAACCCGGATTCAATCCCGGGTCCTTCGCATTAGCTTTCCGACATTCTACCAATTTATGAAATTGGCGACAGAAAGAACCTGCTTGGAAGTAATATTTACTTTTTAAGGAGTAACGCGCCTGCGCGAGAATGGCCCTGCCTTAATAGGACATTCTATGTTTAGATACTACTAGTTTATTTACACTTGGAGAGAAAGAAAATTGTAATAAGGACATTGAAGTTTATTTATGCTTATAGGAAAAGAAAATTGTAATATGATCAATGCAATTTCATTTACTCTTGAGTAAAAGATAAAAACAATGTGAAAAACTACTTAGTTTTATTTATTTATTTTAGGAGTCATGTTAGGATCCTACTTTTGGGGCTGTTTAGCCTCCTATAAAGGACGGAAGTGGGCCTTAATATATTCACTATTTGCTGATGCAACTTTCGCCTTTGCTTCCAGCTTATCACAGTCGTTTTGGATGTTCTTATTGTTAAGAATTATTCATGGATTTGGGTACGTATAGTTGGAAATATCTTCTACATAAATTTAAGAAATTTTGAAGAATATATTAAGGATACATAGACACTTTATTAATGCAATATTTTCACTATCAATAACTTCATGACTAAGCTTACCTGTCCATATAAGACCTTTTTTTCATCCAATAACGAGGTTTAAATCAACCAATTGCCTACGATGAAAAGACAAGTTACACAGAGAAATTTATGCATAGAAACGTCCCTTGCCAAATTGGTAGAGCGTTACCTCCGTATGTGGAAGGTTCTAGGTTCGAATCCAATAGTCAGCCTTCCTGGTTCAGGATTTTAATAGGATTTTTTCTCAGTCACACCAGGTTAAAGCGGGGATGGTACCTCCAAACTAGGCCCTGTATTTTTCTTTGCAACGTCTTCCTTCTACCCTATTCCGGCCTGAGTCAAAGTTACCAGAAGCTCATAAATACAATATAATTCACAAATCGGTATACCGGTACAAAAATAAAGTCGATGCTTTGAGTTGAGTCAGTGTCTTTATATAATATACTGTTACAATTCCGGACGAGAATGAATTCCGCACTCAGCCATAGGATATGTGAATGAACCAAAGAAGAGGGCTTTTGAGAAAATAATGTATGTATTGTTAAAGAAATTTTATTTCCTGAACTCACCTGATCTTATTGATGGATGAGGAAGTCAGGTCTCAAAATGGTAGAGTTTGAAAGATGGCGTCTTCTTTCGAATGTTGAAGAGCAGAGTGTCTTTACTCTTTGTGAGGTACTACTTAAATGGGTAAATTGTTAAATCATGAATTTACTACGAGACATTGCCGAGTAACGGTATTCCATATTTGTGATGACTGAGTGATGTCACGGTAAGAACTTTACGCTAGTTATTGAATAATGTTTGTAGTACCAGTGGAAGTGAACCTGAGATTCTAAACAAAGAGAAAACAGGGAAGTCGCAAATGTGTTTACATAGCTTCTGGATACTTCTTACAGATTTCCTGAATGCCCTTACGTCTGGTTCCATGTGTCCTTAGGTTGGCGAACGTGTTCTTTACAAGTAATGTTCTTTCAGTCCAAGATTGGCTTTCTCACCTTTTTCATTGCAAACAGAGGCGTAGCGTCGTTTTATTAGGATGCTCAGTAAAGATAAATGATTTTACAATGCAATACAGTACAAATGTGTTTGTATAACAGTTCTCTTGATAATACGTTGTTGATCTTTCTTAGTTTCATTAAAGGTAGTGGGCGAAAGATCTATAAATTATCAGTTGGTATTATGAAAGTCTCTCAGATACGAACTTGTCGAGTTGCGAACATGTTAAGGAATTCGAAAATTTTTCTTTCATGTCAAAAATGTCTAATGAAAATTACTGAAGATCAAATAGTAATTAACTACATCTATCAATACTGCTCTTATTGCTTACCATACGATCATATAAACAGAGAAATAAAATTAAAGGAACATTTTGTATGCATTTTATGGTATTTAAAGTTCATATGCTTAAGATCATTTGAACCTATTCCTAGCGAAAATTAGTGATTAGATTATGTCTTACCCCTACACTCTAATTTGTTTCTCGGTCTGTGGTCTTCCTCATGTCTTCTTTATTCTTATGTACTTGTTTTAATTCTTATCTTCATTTCTTCTCATGGTGTCTGTAGAAGCGCATGTACTGGGGTGCTTTTCCCATACCTGGGAGAGTTTCATTCACCTAAACATCGACAGCAAATTCTTTCATGGCTGGAAGTTTTCTGGGCTATCGGACTCACCATAGTACCAAGTAAGTTATGCATGACTAAAACTCTCTTATAAATACAGCATATGAATGATCCAATTTGAGTACAAAGGTTTGATTTTTTTTGTTGATTTTTTTTTCAATGAAGGCTAGTAGAAATGTCAAATGAACTGAAGTTACCATTATTTTCTCATTCCTTTTAACTTTTAATAACACACAACTTTTCCAATATTGTTTCTTATGTGTATTTACATTGTTTTTAAACATTGAATTTATGACACTTGGGGTAAGTTGCAAAGTAAATAAAATAATTATAGACCAGCAGTGGAAGTGGATTTTCATAACTAAGGAAGCGCTCATGTCTGGAACTAAGGGGACGGTCGTCAAAGTTCATACTTATGTGATTCGGGGTATAGATGACGATTCAGGTGAGATGGTCAAAGCTTTTATTTCTCGCTGCAGTAACCAACTATAAATAAAACGCAAGTGCTCAACAAACTATTACTACGAGCAAAGGCTCGTCAGGTGAAAAGTTTCATTCACTCTTGGCTATTACTGCGACAAATAGAAGCATTGGCCATCTCACCCGAGTAGCCATTTATCCCAGGTTTACTCTATTACATTTATTCGCTTGAATATGTAAAACTAGGGTCTCGCTGTCTCTTGCGTCATTGGCATTTCCACTTCTGTAAACGCCATAAAATACATTCTTCGTGGTTTATGATTTATTTCCTCCTTTTGCAAATTGCTCAACAGCCACACTGGACTTGTTTATTTCTACTTATCTCGTGTACCTCGAGTACTGACAGAAATTTGTAGTTGCAACATGAACACACTCTTTATTCTTATCATTACGTATGGGTCCTGATGTCACGCGATCATCGTTCATACAATACATTCGGCTGTACTTCAGTTTGAAGGAGCGATAGTACTAGCAAATATTTTTCTCATGAATTCACTTCAAATTATTACGAGAGTTGAAACCAGGTCACTCTTGGTAACCAGCTGACCCGGCATACCAGGACATAGGTCGTCTGATTGATCCGGTTTTGATAAAACTTTGGTAAACTTTATTTTTATATGGGCCAGTCTGGTAAGTTTGGACTTCGGCCCGTCACGATTCGCCTTTAGCTGTTAAGTGTTAAAATCCACACCCATGCCCCTGCCGGGACTCGAACCCGGGACCTTCGAGCCGATGGCCTACCGCCGCAGACCGCTCGGCCACCCGGCCGGCATCCGACCTTGACCGGAAAGATCTAACTGATAGGGTTTAGATCTAAATGATCAGACTGACTTTGTGATCCAACAACCTCGAATACTGGCTTACGCCTGTGGCTTTTTTGTTCATTCCGGTGATATGAGACTATTTTCCGTATGTTGTTGCTATTGTTAGGAATTTTCGGCGTCGTATTTTTCGTGCTTTGGAGGTAAAACCCCTGCCTAGGTCACCTCCTGAAAGAAATACCGTTCTTACGCAATACTGTATAATAAGGAAAAAATAAAAGCTTTTCACCATGGTTAAAACCACTGATATTTTATTGTATTATGGTTCACGCTGATTATTGTAAATTTACTTTTTATCAGTTCTATTTAGCTAATTGTAAGACCATGTGTGGACTCAGAAAATATTTGATAAGAATTTTCTCTCAATATCAGCATATATACAAAGTGTTGCAAAATAACATCAACAAAACAACCTCATCGTGACATGAAAATAAGAAAATGTGCATAAACCATCCACGCAACACAAATGCTTCGTTTCGGCGCTATAAGCTGCGCAATGTAGGAAAATGAAATGTAGAGCTTGATATTTCCAATACCATTAACAGTAGAACTGAGGTGGCATGGTACCCTACAAAGCCTTAGACCTGCTATATCCAAAAATATATACTCCAAAAATGTATCAGTTTATCCCGCAAGTATTGTCGCATTTTTGCACCATGATGAACAGAACAATAACTTACCTGGAACGCTCCTGTTAGTCAGGAAAATAGGCCCTGCACATGATGCTGAACGGTCGAATGGATGGCATGGATATCACTGGCCAGTTCTCTAACAGTTTGCATTGGATTTGCCTCCACTGCTGCTCGCAGGACATCGTTGTCCAGCTGTACAGGTCTCCCTTCTCGTGGCTATCGCTGATGCTAGTGTACCCAGACCGAAACCTTTGCAACCACCTTTGGTACTTTCGTCCATCCACAGCGCCCTGACCATATCGTAATGACCAGCGTGTATAGCTAACACGTGGACATTGCATAAACAATAACACACAAGTTTATATGACAAACATGTGGTTATGCAAGTAAACAAATAATACATACACATTGGAGCAGACGACGGTCAACTCCTCAAACTAACACCAGACGGAGCGAATAACGGAAGACAGAGGGAGCTGGAATCAAGTAGGAGAAGCAAGAGGTACCACCCCTACATTCACCTTTAAAAGGACCTGCACAGAGCAAGAGCCATCACTCATTTCCCCTGGGTGGTCAGCTCCTCTCCTTCAACCGTTCGCACTTTGCTAAGAAACTGGAACATCCTAGTACGTAGTTCGCTAAGGAACTGGTACTATCCCGCACAGGTAGTTCGCCAAGGAACTGGTGTGCATTCTCACACATATGTCCTAACTCAACCTGTACGTAGTTCGCTAAGGAACTGGTACAACTTCCCGACACGCAGCTCGCTAAGGAACTGATGTCATCTTATTTTCCAGAACCTCTAACTGATCACTATTAAATAAGACATCTTTAATCATTTGTAATCAGATAACTGTAAACTGTGTTCTTCGGGACGGTAATTTTGTTAACTTTGTTCTTGTATGTAAATAAAGGGTTGAGGGCTAGAAACCAATCCCGTACATCTTTGACTCTACCATATCAAAACTGAAGGGAACATTACGTGGTGGTAGGCGTCGACTTCACATTTTAAGGGTGAAGAAGACAAAGAGTGCACAAAAAGAAAGCCTAAAATACCCATTATATTTAATCTTGTCAAGCGATTATATTCTATTCTTGAGTATCACTGTTTGTCAGATACATGGTTGACATTGCTAGGTTAGGATAGGGAATCAGATTTTCAAATGTCATTTTATAAACTTCTTATAAAACACTTTTATGAGTAAATGCCAGTAAACACAAGATCTGGTGGTCGAAACACAAATTTTGAAAAAGGAAACGAAAATAGCGAGATCGTCGAGATGGCAACTCCATTAAAGCCATCCTTCAATTTGCCTCACTTAACAAAATTTTCTGGGCACATTAACGAGGACCCGGACAGATTTTTAATGTTATTTGAACATTTAGCTTCTTTGCAACAGTGGAACGATACGAAACGGAAAGAGCTATTGCCGATTTATCTTCAGGATACAGCTTTGGACTTGGTATTCCAATTAAAATCACAAATCCTTCTAGGTGAGACAACTTACGCACAATTAAAAGATAAGCTTGTCAGCCTGTGTAGACCGAAAATACCACTTTATAAGGCAGAATTAGAATTAAATGCGATGCAGCAACATATAGATGAACCTACTGACTCTTATTTTTTTTTACGGAAATTACGAGCAATAAGACACAACATTCCGGACGCAACAGAGGAACAAAAAGTTCACTTTTTGTCATTAGGACTTAAAAAAGAATTTCTTAAGAATATTACGTTAGAACACTACGCATCCGTAAAGGATTTACAACAACGATTGCACGCACTTGAAGCATCAACGGACTTATTAGGAAAAAGAGAATTCATGGGAAAATTTCAAGCCTTGCTAACATTAATGGACCAAGCACAACAGAGTCAGCAATCAAGAACTCCAATCAATAATCCAGTTCGGCAGTCTGAGGGACAGATGTACCCACAGATGGACTACCAGAGGCTATACGGCCACTTACAAAATAACAAAATTTCGCACATACAAAATACGAATTGGCAACAGCCTTTTCCTCAAACTCAAAACCAACAAACGGCAATAACACAAACTTTTCCAGCATGGACCACACAAGAACCCATAATAGACTTACGAAAAGGAGAACCAGAACCACCTGGTTAAGTATATTCCTACCAGCTCCTCAAGCATAAGAACTTTATTACCATGGCCCAAACCTGAGCTACCTAACGAAATACCTATATATCAGCCAACAAATTCACAAAGTAACCAAACCATGCCCCAACCGCCCATTCTTGCTTGGTATAGTAACCAACCAACACCCCCTGGAAAGGAACCTGTCAAGCACATTACTGACACCTCAACCTGTACGTAGTTCGCTAAGGAACTGGTACAACTTCCCGACACGCAGCTCGCTAAGGAACTGGTGTCATCCTATTTTCCAGGACCTCTAACTGATCACTATTAAATGAGACATCTTTAATCATTTTGTAATCAGATAAACTGTAAACTGTGTTCTTCGGGACGGTAATTTTGTTAACTTTGTTCTTGTATGTAAATAAAGGGTTGAGGGCTATAAACCAATCCCGTACATCTTTGACTCTACCATTTCAAAACTGAAGGGAATATTACGATATACAGCATTGATGATTCGTCCCGCTGCGCTGGTTGCATGTCCCTGGTGAAATTCATACAGAATGACATGTCGTATGTGGTCCTCCGGCACTGCCATGATCAAACACAAGCCACACTTCCAAAATTGTGGAGTAGACCGTTCTCCTTCTACACACTGCTGCACAATCAACTGCTCATAACTCAGCTATGGTGTTCCGTCTACTTCACTATTCGCTCGTCAGATAACGTCATTGCAATGGTCATCGCATATACGGCATTACTTATGGGATAACCCGATACAGTGGTTGTGTAAGGGATTCCCCAAGCGTAGTAGGGCACACCGAACATTCTCTGGAGTAAATAGTGAGTCGAAAAAAGCAAGAGTAAGACGAATTTCAGTATAAGTAAAGATGATAGACGTAATCATGCCATCCAATCGGACAATGAAAGTCTCCTTTACTGATAAATACACAAAAAAGTGTTAAAACCTACGCAATTCTTTCTCCAGTTTGTTATGCAACCACCATCTTTGCAATAAATTGTTCCGCGAAGGAAATCTGTTTGAGATATCGATCTGGCACAAACGAACTATTGTTACATGCTGGATAGTAGTTCTATGCATGCTTATTCTTACCCGCCCTTACTTCAGAAATTTTTTTAGAATCCCTACTTTCTTTGGGTAATTTGTTGCACATTCAATGCGTAATTTTGGATAGAGGAGGTTTGAAATTTTTGTCGGAACCATGCCGTCTGAGTTCTATTATTAATTTTACTGTAAACGTCAAGCTCTAATGCTGATTTTCCCACGCTTTTGGTAGCCTAAAGCGTCGAAACAAAACACTTGTACGCCTTGGATTGTTTATACTTTTCTCATTTTCATGTCAGGAATCTCGTACGGTGGTTTTGTAAGTGTTATTTTGCAACACCCTGTGTAACAGACAACTGGAAATCTGGCAGAAGGTCATGCAATAGAATTTAAGAATGTATTTATTGACCAACGTTAACAATGAAACAGAATCCTACTCATATGCATATCTGTTTTGATATTTTGGCTTAGGATATTTTTTGTTCTCATTTAACAAATGTTTCACTTTAAAATACTTGTTCATTTTCAGCTTTGGCGTTATTTGTGATTCCTCAGTACTGGTCCATAGAACTGCCTTTCTTCAAATACAATTCGTGGAGAATATTTGTTCTTTTGACTGGAGTTCCGAGTTTTCTTACGGCATTTGCTCTCACATGTCTTCCAGAAAGTCCCAAATATTTAATGGAAATTGGTGAACACGAGAGAGCTCTGGAAGTACTCGCCAAGATGTACAGAGTAAACACAGGAAATGAGGAAACCAGTTATCCGGTAAGAAACCCAAATTACAGAAGTTTATTCCGAAGTATAATTGATTGTACACAAGTAAATTTGTAACCATTTGTAATACAAATAACAACATGAAAGTTTTCACTTATGGTATAAAAAGTACAGGATACTGCAGTCTATCACTGCAAATGTCATAAGTCATACAGAGTTTCCAACTAAACATAAAGTTATTTTTAAGCAATTTATCTCCACTTATAGATCCCAAAATTTGCGACATAGTATGATTGACGTTTAAGAACCAATACCAATATGTAAAAAAAAACTTGACGTAATGCCACTTCAAGAAGTACGTTGGATTGGCAACACTGTAATGGCAAGTTGTAGTTAGTATGTACTGTTTACGTCATCAGTGGAACGTTTTACGTTGATTGTATTAATGGATTTGAAGATATTTTGATATGTGTATCGTCATAGTCTGCATACACGAAGCTTCGACTTTCTTCCGACGTTCATGTGTTTTTTATACTCAACGCTAAAAAGGATACATATGAGACGACAGTTTCTCTTGAACACATCTGACATATATGTGAAAAGGAAGTGGCTGACCTGGAATGTAATCTCCCCGTGCTGCAATACGTTTCCAAACATTTGGATAGAGTTGAATGCCATTGAGGGCAATTTCGTGATAGTATTCGAAAAGAGCGCGCTACGGCGGAATTGACGCTGGAGATATCACAGAAACGTTTCCCTCTTAGTGGTTCTTTTAGTTTTGGAAACAAATCGTAGTCACATAAATTCATACCGGGTTAATATGTTCAAGTATCTTCCAAACCCACTGTTGAAGTAAGTTCTCCACGTCGGTAAAAGGGTATTCTCCGTCGTGTTTTTCGGTGGCTGATTCACGATCTCTTCAAATAAGATTGACCATCTAGTTTCGATGCGATACCGAAACTCTGACTCATCACAAGCCTATTGCGATCTCTTGTGAATTTGCAATGAGGTTTCTCCTCTTGCAACTTCAAACATTATGAATATGGACTTTTCCTGCCGCGTAAATATTATTTACCGTGCTCAAACACACATACCACTAAACAGGGTCTTATTAACCAACACTGAGTGTTAATCTGCGACCAGCACGTAAACACATTCACACACGCACACTCCAGAACAAATCTCCTTTGTTATTTATCACAGCAACAAGAGGCGAACGATTTCTAAGTGTTCCACTGTAAGAAAACAGCCCTCGTAAACATTGAGTCACATTAAATGGGTATTATTAGGCAATTCGATTCTCTACTTTGGACAGTTTTCTGGTACATGACCAAGTTCCAAACACGCCAAACATTAGTGAAATGTAATGAGGAAAATAGCGACCACGCATTTATTCTTCATACAATCCCGATATTTTCTTGATATTACTGAGGAAACATCTGGGGAAACCTCAACAAAAGTAGCCGATGTGCCGTCCATAGGTAACTTTTAGCAGTTACGGAAGAAGGACTATATTTACTTGTTCTGAAAAGGATAACCTTTAAGTTATGTAGCTTGGAAAATGAATTTCTATGATTAGATTTTATGAATCTTAATCATGTTTAGAGTCGCCTTGCCTTCAGCAGTTCAGTGACGGTTCTTTAGCTGACACTACTGACGCACTATTCCATTTTCTATTTTGCTAAGCATTCGCTAAATAATAATGTTTAGCCAACAAATATTACTATAAATATAATCAATTGAGCAGGGAGTAAATTAATACTAAGATCGAACTGTAGCTTTATAAATAGCGTACATAAGACTGAAAATTTAGGATAACCGTTAATAAACAGGGATTACCGCAGTGGTCTTATGAGATTATTGTGGTAGCATTTCAGCACCGTTCACGCATCGCCACTGGTCAAATAAGTAATGATGAGTTGCATTCCTAAGCGCAAATGTCACGAAGAATCAATTTCTTTTCTAACGTATTCATTCAAATAATATATAAGGAACTAATTAAAAAACTTGAAGGTTAAAGAGTAGCATTTCATGTACTCATGTATTCCAGATCCTTCTCCCATCTTTCTTGGCAATTGGAAGGAAATAGGTTGGGAAAGATAGACGAAGCCCGGGAAATCCCCATTTCTTATCTTACAACTGTCCACCCTATAAATATCAAATTTTACATTTACACTGCAAAAAAGTATCTCACAGATCTTTCAATATGCTCTTTCGCATATACAAAAAATTCTCCTTTGCTCCCACAAGGAAATGCATATTCGTGACAACAGTGAGGCATAATTTTCGTATAAATATCAGCAAGTGAAGCGAGGAAGCACAAAGGATGTATTAAATTAAAAAATCGGTGCAGAGTTAATTTGTATCTATACTGTCATATGAATCTAAAATAGCTAGCTAGAACGCGATGTCGTGCCAACTTGGTACAAAGTTTTTCCTCAAACGAGACTTTCTCAATGTATTTAATTAGTATCTTCTATCCCATATATTAATAACCGATAAGATCGGTACACCAACAGACATAGCAGGCTTAACCTTTACTTTTGAATTTTATTTTAAGGTCTTTAGTTTAATCTTTACTGTAATTAAATCATAATCCAAAATTTAGTTGACCTAAACTTCAAAATTTAACTGACGTAAGGGCAAGTTATGTAACTGGTTAAAGACTTGATTGCAGTTAAGAGCTCTCCAATTCAAATTCCGTTGTGACTCTACTGATTAAAGTTTTATCCTTTAATGGAGGGTTTCTCAAACTATGTTACGCGTTCCACTTCTGATGCGCCATTCCCTAGTTAGTGGCATACAAGCTCGTAAAAAGTAAAGACTATTGTTTCTGAAATGTGCAATTGATCCATTAATAACGTTACTAGACTATTATTATTATTATTAGTGTCTCATTAAGCCTTATGAATTAAAAATTGTATTTGACCTGTAGGCATCTCCAGTTGGAAGGTAGTTGATCAGAGCCTAGTTTGTAGACATTTGCCTGGCATGACTTTAAGCTTTAAGGAAACCTGAGTTTAATTCATAGTAGTATTACTCAGTGATACGCAGCAATTTATATTTGATAAAACACAAATGTTTGTTTCTATTTTCCAGAATCGCAATATATAAGTTGAAGCATACAAAAAATAAGCCAATTTATCCGCATACCACAGACCACACCGTATAGTACACAACTGTTTATTTAGATTACGATGTTTGCTGGTTTCTTACTGTGTTATTTGGTAGAAAATAAACTAACAAAACTTCTGTATTAAAAGACAATTCATGTGTTAAAAGCCTTTTTTTTTTGTTGTTTTTTTAGAAAACAGTGTTTGAACATGCATTATATTTTTTAAATTGAAATATTGACAGGAACATCTGTTATATATTCGTTATTTCCATTTATGCAATTTGTTAAAACGTAAGATGATATAATAATTGAAGTATAAATGTAAAATATTTGTTTCTCCTTCTTCGTATTTACAAAAAGGTTAAAGCTATCTCTGAAGCGAAAGTACCCGAAGATAATTCAAAATATCTTGCAGCCCCTGATCCAAAAAGTGCACTGAAATTCATATGCACTACCTGGAAGCAAACAAAGTCCTTATTTGCTCGAGAGCATGCTCGAAATACTATTGTGAGTTGTGTCATCCAATTTGGAGTCATGAGCTCGTAAGTTGATTTTCATTTGTGTTTCAAAATGACTGTGAAATAAATATCTTGGGAAGATTGACGTATTGTGTTTGTGTAGCTCTACGTAACAAGATAGAAGAAATACGTAATGGCTTCAATTGCAGCTGTTGAATCTATCTCATTTTTGTATTGGGTTTGAATAATTTGACACGTAAAGTTAAAAGATAAGTTAATACACTACAAAGAAACAGAACACTTCAATCTTCCCCAGTGCTTTTGTGTATTTTGTTTGTTTGATTAGCACTTAGTATTCAATAAAATGATTAAAGTACACTGAGAAAAATCGATCCATAAATTTTAACTATACAGGTCCAGTTAAGGGTTTTCTGCTACCGTCAACAAAACATCTGATACTACGAACTGTACAAGAGCCAACTTGTATGGTACGTACGTGCATCGAAACACAAATGGTGAAAAGGGTTTTGGTTAACGCAACTAAACCTAGAGCAACAGATACTGAACAATATACTAACAAGAACTGAACGATGTTTGGTTGAACTTCAACAGACCATGTCTGCTGCCAGTTACTATGTATTATGTAATATGTTACTAAACAGTAACAGGCACCAAATGTGTAATGAGGAGAACGTAACTGGACGGTTATAGTTGTTGCAGTCATACATCCAGTGGAAAGTATATTCACTGAATGTCTTGGTTGCTGGTACTTCAATACAATGTTGATTGGTACTGAACGCGAACTATAACAGTAGTAACAGTAGTTTTTAACGGATAGTTTTGCTAACACTGTTTAGAAACCATATGCATAAGTCACAACGTCTTCCATTAGATGATGACTATAAAAATGTATTATGTTTGTAGTAAACCATGAAATGAGGAAACGTGCTTTACATTTGTTAGAAACAAAGGTCCCTGTGTTTGTGGGATCAGAAACTTATAATTTACCACTATTTACTAGCTGTTGCTCGCAGCGTTACTCTACTCGGAAATCGACTTAGAGAATCGGGCTGTATGGTCTAATGGGTAAAGCACTGAAGAGTTATTCAGAGGGTATCAGGTTCGATCCCACCTCAGACATACAATTTTATTCTCTTTTTAAAAATAAGAAATGATCTTTTTTTCTTCATTTCTACTTTCGAAATAAGCCCTTGTTTTGCTTTTTTTTGTCTCCTTATAAACTAAAGATCTGGTTGTCAAAACACTTACCCAGTACCTGTATCCAGATTGGTTCGGTAAGCACCTTGCCGCCATACTGTTTTACTATATGCGTCCAGTAACAGGTACTTTAACGTCTGATACACAACTTACTGAACATATTATTCCCGTCCACTAAATACAAATATGTTCAGTTGCCATAGCCGTACGTTCGGCAGGTTCATCTGGAACATTTGACTACCTGCAATGAACGTTCAGTGACTTTTTTCTCCGTGTAACTAACAGGTGCTCACCCAACGCTTTGAGTCAGATGTTGTTAGTAAATACAAATGAAGACCACAAGAAAAGATCGTATTTTGTCCTCTTTTTTTTTGCCCAAATTGGGATAAGAATGCCGTATGATTCCTCTGGGAAGAGTCTTTTTAACAAACTATCATGCAAGAAGACAATATTAATAGTGTCTATTGAAAGAACATCTTCGTTTGATATACAAGTACAGTGAAACCTCTAATAACGGACACTTCTATAAAGCGGACACCTCCCGTAAAGGACATATTCCGTAATCTCCAACCATCGCAATAAGAAGAAAAGTATTAGCAAACCTCTTTAAAGCGGACACGCACAGTTTTTTATGTCGTTTATAGGCTGCGGATGGCAACAAGTTAACTGTCGTATAGAATGCTTGGTAAAGTTGCATTCCATAATTCGTAAGTACGGTCCGGAAAATCATTTTTAACGCAGAAGAAAATGAACATCATTTTCGTGCACTTTCGGAAAAACAATACACTTGAAGAAAGAAACGTGCTCGGATGGTAAAATAGCAAAAGAGTGATGCAAGATATTGAAGAGGATATGCAAGAAGTGAAGACTATACAGGATGTTTCAGGACCTCTGGTACAAACTTCGGGAGGTGACTTCTGATATCAAAACAAGAAAAAAAGTTTATATCAACACGCGCCCTATCATGCGTAGTTTCGGCGCTAGAGGGCCGCAAAAACGTCCAAAACTGTATTTCAAGGTAATTTATTTCGAAAACTAATAGCTGTAGAGGTTGCGGTCCATCGTTTTGTCAAAGAAATCGGACCTACTCGTTCGGAAAATGCACATGTCAAAAGTGATGGGAAAGTGCATGAGGGATTCCCGAGAAATAAGGGATTCCCCAAGAATTGAGCAGCGAAATTGGGTCGATCAGAGCATGTAGATAATGACTTAATACCAGAGAACAATACTACGTTGATTGCAAGTCGATACCTCACGCAGGTGCAAGATGGGGAAGGAATAAAGAATGTTATGCATAGTTGCATAATAGCAGAATGTATTTAAAGGCGATTTATTTCGAACACTAATAGCTGTAGAGCTTGCGGCCCATCGTTTCGTCAAAGAAATCAGACTTTCTCGTTCAGAAAATGCACATGTCAGAAGTAATGGGAAAATGTGGGAGGTATTCCCGAGTGAAATCATGCAACCACGCAAGACATTCTTTATTTCCTCCCCACCTTGCATCTGTTTGAGGTATCACCTTGGAATCAACGTGGTTTTGTTTTCTGATAGGAAGTCATCGTCTACTTGCTCTGTTCGACCCGCATTCGTCGTGCACTTCTTGGGTAATCCTCCACTCCAATCGGAAAATCCCTCGCGCACTTTCCCGTCACTGCTGACATGGGCATTTTCTGAACGAGCGGGTCCGATTTCTTTGACGAAACGACGAGCCGCAGCTCTACAGCTATTAGTATTCGAAATAAACTGCCTTGAAATAGTTTTGGACATCTTTCGGGCCCTCTAGCGCCGAAACTACGCATGATAGGGCGCGCGTCCATATGAACTTTTGTTCTTGTTTTGACGAGAGGATTCATTTCCCGAAGTTTGTACCAGAAGTCCTAAAACACCCTGTATATGAAGTGAAATATTACACAAAAAAATGAATCAATTTCTTACTTTTACAACATTTCTACTGCCCTAAAATTTAAAAAAAGGAACTACAGGATTGCAATTAATTTACAAATGCACGGAATACGAAAGCGATATACGAAAAGTAAAAGTATATAAAATGTTATTTCTCTAAGTTTACCCCGAACATAAAATACAGTTCACGGCAGAGGTTAGTGCAAGGTTTTAGATGAAGTATTGCTTATTGCGCCAGTGTATGCTTTACTGGTTGCATATGACACTGCTTAGTAACTTATGAAAGTAAATAATGAAACCTCTGTAAGGCGGACACCTGTCTATAGCGGACAATTTTTGATAACCCGTGGTTGTCCGCTATAGAGAGGTTTCACTGTATACGTAATACTAATTATGGACTTTCAGATTCCTCTAATGTAAAATCAAGAAAATGGACGAAGTACGTTCTTTACCTATGTTCTTCAAATGATTTGATTTAGTAGTACATGATATCTGTACCTCGGGAGTAAACTACACCATATCACTTTTCCCAAAACTCGAGTTTAGATTTAATCTGATTTGCTTATTTCAGCACGTTTTTCCACATTTTTTGCGACATAGTGTTGTATTATCAAGTACCAGTTCTTCTGCAAAACAAACAATGACATAGTTGTGTACACTTCAAGGACGATACTCGCTCAAATGTACGAAACTATGTACCGAGATCGAGATTCGCAATAAGTGTTATAGTGCAGTTTACCTCTGAGGTACAGAAATAAAGTTGAGAAAAGAAAGAATTAAAATACAAAAATCTATCGAAAGCTCACAGATGCTCAGTAACGCTACCTTCATCATCTAACGTTGACCATTCAAATAAATAACTGAAAAGATCCGTGAAAGAAAGCAATTAACATTAATCATATCTGGACTTAGGAAATAAGCTCTGTAATCTTTACACTTTCGGATGCACTTCAGATATTTCCCCAGGAGTCATAATGACAGGACTTAATATAACCTAACCTACCACTAGGCGAAATTAAAGATGGTAACTAGTTTACGTTTAGCTAACCTTAGGATTACTGTAATACAATCTAAGCTCATATTTGGTCACTGACTGAATTATTTGGGGAAGTATCTAATGTACAGCTGCATCTTTTGGCATTCTTCTTTTCGTCAAAGAATTATTGTTGTTTCAAAACTGTAAATTGAAAATTCTTTTGATCAGTAATTTCATAGCACATGTCAATTTTTTTTCACTATCCTGGACGATTTTAAATCAATTATCGGGATGTATGCGATCTGTGTCAATTCAATTTGAAATTAAAAAAAATATTAAAAGAGCTAATGGATGGATTTCTCATAATGTGAGAATGGTTATAATAACTTTCGAAACGTCGGTAAAACAAATCCAAATATTGAATGAAATCTCGGTAACAAAGAAGGGAATAAGATTAAGCAGTGTTAAGGAATAGTACATACACAACAATATTCACAAAAATGTATTACTTGGACTATATTCATCTTTTATGTAGTAATTTATCGAGACAAGGAAGCAGATAAACCAAGTTCAAAGGCGCTGAACTCCCGTGAACTTTGAACCTCATTGATTGTTAAAGTTTCTGTGGAACTTACGCTGATTCAGGATCAAGAAATTGATTTTCGTTGGCGCACACTAGCATTAATCTTTATTTGTAATATTCTTAGTGTTTGAATATAAATATTTGTTCCAATATGCTTAATTCTTTGGAATTTTGCAGCACCTAACATACAATGCATGCAACTAATCTCAAATAAAATTTAAGTTTCAAAATATTTTCATATTAGTGTGTGTGGTGAATATGCATTCTTCTACTTTTATAGCGGTTACACTCTGACCTTGTGGTTTCCAGAAATATTCGAAAGATTTGAAAGATTTTATGAAGTCCATCCGAATGAAACAGCTGCAGTTTGTGATGTCACTTCTATAGTCCGAACAAATTCCAGTCAAGCTATTACTCGATTTTGTAGAGAAACAATCAATGATTCAGTTTTCGTCAATACGCTTTATGTTGGATTATCAAGTTTACCAACCAGCTTGTCCTTTGGACTGCTCATCAACCGAGTAGGAACAAGATTTTTTCTTGGTAAGTTAATAATTTCCTTTCTTGTTCGCTAATCTCTAACAAATAACTAAGATTTAGTAGTCCGGATCTATTTTCTATCAGAAGAGGTTATCTCTATCAGACAGAAAACAGCTGAGTACCGTCATGAGTTGCGAACTCATTACCCTAGACGTTCTTCAGTCAATAGATTATGACAAAATGCAAATCATTATCATATATACCTGCTTCCCCCCACTGATCGAAATAGACCTAGGTAAACGTATCAAATGTGTGTAAAGAAAGGACGGTATTTAGAGTGTAAACAATTTGGTACTAGTGGTTTGTGCAATGTATTTATTTACAAACAAGTTTCAGTACAGAAGTAGGCCGTTTAAGCCTGAAACTTTTAAGGCGGAAATAATTCACTGTTTTCAAATTAATATATAATATAATATAATATATATATATGAAAAGCAGCAATAGATCATATGAGTAAATATTTACTGGTTTACTTCCCAATATTGGGGCCACGGTGGCTCAGTTGGTAGAGCGCTCACCTCTTCTGCTTGTGGGTCGTCGGATCGATCCCTGCCCATGCCATGTAGGCTTTAAGGTGGACAAACACCGTGTGCGTGGGTTTTCACGAGGTACGCCTACTTCTCCCGTTTCCTTCCACTTTTTTCATTCCACCAATTCATGCTATCATCATTCATACGGTCTGAACCATAGTTGCCTAAAGACCTTAAAATAAATTTAAATTCAATTCTTCCTAATATTAATTAGATAAATTATAAAACGTCTACAAATCAATATGTCACCAAAATTTCCATAATATTATAATCTACCGGATCTCAGTAGAGCAATACCTCCTTTCTATTACAAAATAATTAATTCAAACAAGCAATTACGGTTTTCTTTAGCTCTAAGGCCAAAATCCTCAGAGAAAAATAAATATTCAAGAAATGCTAATCAATTAAAAGTAAAGGGAAAAAAATGTTATGAGTTTAGCAATAAAGAATATAGAACTTCAAGTATTATGTTTATATAAAAGCCTTGTCTTGATACTGAATTGCCTATGATCTTGTTTCAAACATTTTCCGCGTGGTCTAAATATTTTTAAATTACGGGCTATTTCTATACTTAATGCTCACACTTTGGGGTTCAGTAGGCCTATCCATTCAATCGGCGGATTCTCGAAAATATGTTAAAATGACGAATCTCTAATTACACCGCATTTTCTCTAAGACGCAATGAATAAAAAATCACATTTGTCAGATCAAATCCACTTTATAAAATAATACACATCATTATATATCCAATAAAATCAAACTTCAAATATCTTAATCTCCCCTTTTATATTTCATTAAGTCGATCTTGTCATGCATCTCAAAGACCACTGAGCATCGCGGTGGTTTAATGGTAGAGAGCTCACCTCTGGTGCTAGGGGTCATAGGTTCGATCCCTGCTCATGCCATGTGGGTTTTGTGGTGGGGGTTCACGGGCTTCTCCCGTTTCCTCCCACTGTCTTCATTCCACCAATTCATCTTATCATCATCCATTCAGCCTAAGCCAAAGTTGCCTAAAGGCCTTAAAAATTAAAATTCGAATTCAAAGATTACTGAACCCAGAACTCCGACTAGCTACTGATACGGTACCTCCGAACTCAGAACCATATAATTATAAGGCTAATATTTGTTCGAAGGACATTATGCAGTTTTAAAGCAAGACCTTTGCTAGATACTGAAATCGTAAACTGGGATGAAGTCAAACAAATGTATTCGCCTGTGTAAATTGCGCACTATTTCCCAACCGTGAGTATCGGTTGGCAGAGTTTTGCGGGAAAACCACTAAATTAGCAACTTTTCCAACCGAGACGCGTGATTGGGAGGTAGTTCACCATTTACAGAGGCGAAGTACATTTATACGACTCCACCCCGCGTGTACGATTTTAACCCTAGGTTAAGGTACAGATTATTATTTCTCAGATTCAATTACTCAATGTTGGGCACAATTAAAAGAAATTATTGTTTTCAGTAATCTAGATTAGAAGTTTAAATCTGATACAAATTAATCCGAGAATTCAGAGAGAAGTGGAGCTTTAAACTTTCACATCTTAAAACTAAATTCTATTTAGTCATATCTACCGCGAGAGCATCGTATCGGTCGACATCTTAATTATTTTGGGCCATGTTTGTTAGAGCATTATACCTCTGTTAAACTGGAAAGTACAATGAAAAATGTTGATCTTACCTCATGTTGCTCAGATTATCAATTCCACCGAGCTGCTAATGGAATTGGTAGAGCCCAAGCGTAAATTCCCAAAGCATTTTCCGCATCTAAACAAGTCAGGTCGCGGCGCAAAATTATTCGATCTCCCATTTTATTCTCTTTCCCTCAAGAATGGACACTAACTAACAGCTGCAGTTTCAGACCAAGACCAGCTTCAACTATGTATTTTGCTCTTTTTATTTCTAAGTAAGAGAAACATAATGTACAAAGAGGAATTATTCATATGAGTTAAAATTTACGTAAGTTCTAACAAAATTAATGGATTTACCTTCTAGATTATAACTGAAAATAAATAAAATCATTAAAACGAAAATATCCAAAACAGTTCACATTTCAACTAACATCACCAGTTAATAGAATAACTTTAGAACATATTTTTTTGTCTTAGTCGTAATTTTGTGTCTACATTTACGTTTAATGCATTCCAAGTGGGTATGTCTATATCCTGCGCCATCAAGCGGTGAAATTTGCAAAGCAATTTAATAACTAAAAAATACTTATTGCTTAATCGTTAGATTATTTTCTGGATATAAATAGGCTTTGCATACACAGAAATCCTTACTAATATTTCATGTCCTTTCTCTTTCAGTAACCGGACTAATAGCTTCAGGAGCATGTGTTATGGGACTATATTTTGTAAAGTCTTCAGTTCAAAATTTAATATTGTCCTGCATATTTCACTCCCTTATCAGCTTGAACATTAGTGTTGTATACTGTGTTATGGTTGAATTATTTCCAACTTATCTTGGGTAAGTAAAGAGTTACCAAAATATTTCGTTAATTTAATAACATAAAATATTAAGCCAACAGGGAAAAAGAAACAGAGACATCAGTAAATGATATTTTTGTATAAATATGACGATAAGCAAATATGCTATAGGATATCACTGAATGCTAAACTGTCAGAACTTGCAACCATTGTGGATGTTTTTATACCAATGATATGCAGTCGACTCCAGAAGCTAGATACAAGTGATATTCACGAATAGAAAAAAGTTAGAGGTAATCTTTTATATATAACCCGGAATATATGTGACACAAAATTGTCATATTTTGTACATGGACACATTGATGTCGAAGGTTTCTTTGTACAAAATATGACAGTTTTGTGTCACATATATTTCGGGTTATATATAAAAGATTACCTAGAACGTTTTTTTAATCGTCAATGTCTTTTGTATCCCTTGGCTTTTAGACTCTTCATTTGAAATAGCGTTTCACTCGTATTCACCGCGCAATCGTTTTAATCCGGAACTAGAATTATCACAGATTGTTCCAACTCGCTCATTGTGCTGCAAACTGTATTTGCAAAGAAATTAACAACATGTAACTGCGTTAATGAAGTACTACTGCTTAATGATAAATATTGAATTGCGTATATAATATACCATTAAACAGTTTTATTCAATGTGTAAGGCAAAGTCTCCTAATTAGAGATACCTCATTATCTACATAGGCGCTGTGTGGCAAGAACAACGGAAAAATTACTGCATGTGATCACTTGATATTGTGTTGTTTGTATCAAGCCAGTACCTCTTTAATTAGCTTGTGGAGAGAAGGTTTTGTTTGGGTTGAGTCGGTTGTAATTAAAGGGGAAATAAAATTGGAAATTAAAGTTTGAGTAAAAAGACTGTATGGTAGAGATGATAACGCATAGAAACTTTTAGTCTTAAATTTGAATACCATAGGCCTTTCCTTTAAATTGAGAGAACCATACTAAAGTATGGTGAACCCTTATAAGAGCCACCTAATGTTTCCTAATAAGAGGTAGCATACCAGGTGTGTAAATATGAAACCGGAATTTATGTACAGAAAAGACACAGTGATTGGATGACAATGCTAAGAACTATTTTATTCGAAGTATTGGCCATCGCTAGCGATACATTTTTGCCATCGTTCCGGCAATGTGTGGATGCCAGACAAAAAACTGTACCTCTTGTGCTGCAAACCTGCCATCAAGCCATTTTCGTAAGATGTGAAGCGCTGGTCAGCAAGTGCATGTCCCATGGATGCAAATAAGTGAAAATCGGAAGGTGCCAAGTCTGGTGAGTAAGCCGCATGCGGAAGGATTTCCCAGCCAAACGTCGCAATCGTTTCCTTGACCGGTTTTGCTATGTGGGAGGGTGCATTATCGTGAAGCACAATCACTTTATGTTGTCTTTGGTCATATTATGGTCGTTCTCACACAAAGCTTGATGCAAATCGATCATTTGTTGTCTATAACATTGGGTATTAACGGTTTCGCCAGGTTTCAGCTGTTCATAATAGATCACTCCCTTCTGATCCCACCAATCACAAAGCATTGTCTTCCGTCCATAACGATTTGGTCTTGCAGTCGATGTCGCCGGTTCTCCTGGAGTTACCCATGATCATTTACGCTTAGGATTCTCGAAATAGATCCACTTTTCGTCACCAGTCACAATTCGATGGAGAAATGATTTCCTTTTGTACCTGGCGAGCAGAATTTTGCAAGTGTTTTTTTCGGTTTTCGTGCTGTCGTTCAGTCAATGCATGTGGAACCTATTTTCTCACCTTCTGAATCTTACCCATGGCTTTTAAATGTATGGAAACTGCTTCTCGTGTCACATTTAGTTGATTCGCGAGTTGTTGTTGCGTTTGAGCGTCATCCTCACCCAACAAAGCTTGCAATTCGCTGTCTGCAAACTTTTTTCGGTGGTCTTCCACGTTCTTTGTTTCTCACGTCAAAATCGACACTTTTAAATTTTGTAAACCACGCATAGCACTGTGACTTACCAAGAGCATGATCACCGTAAGGTTCGACAAGCATACGATTCGATTCTGCAGCAGTTTTCTTCAAATGGTAACAAAAATTCAGTGCTGTCCGCACATCGTAGCTTATAGGTACAAATTGCTTCACGTTCAACGCTATTAAACACTACACTATGACATGAAACTTGTCTGGTTGTGAGTTGCAAATCGCTATCAGCAGTCAAAATAAGCAAGTGGCGCCAAGGACGCAGTTTTACGGTAACCACAGTGACAGCTAATGCCGTCTATACACAAATTCCGGTTTCATATTTACACACCTGGTATGTGTATAACTATGTGAACGAAATACAAAAGAAAGTTTGGAATTCCATGTATTAATTACCTGTAGAACTCAAAGTGTTCGATTGTGGGTTTAAGTCACTTGGCCTGTTTTTGTAATTACACATCGATTTAAAAAATATTTTAACGCACCTAATCCTTAAATTCGCAAAATATTTATATTCCAAGGTAATTTGTAAGCTACATATTGCTTTCATACCACGAGTAATTTGATTAAAATATAGTTGTCTCTTATTTGGAACCTTTTGGAAAATTGTTTAATTTTGTACATTTTTCTTTTTTATCCTAAAAAACAAATATGTAAATGCTTTAATTAAACTTACGTTGATGTATTTCGTAAATAAAATAAATAAAGGAAAGAATGGCAGCGAACGTGTGCATAATTTTCTTTGGATCATTCACTTTTAAGCAATTAATAAAAGTGTCTCTTATCTTATCTTACCTAAGATGAGTTCCAAAATCTTTGTAATTCGAGAAATCAACTAGCTACTACTTCTGGAGTTCCAAATGGCGGGGAAAATCTCGAGAAGTCTTGAATAGTCGGGGAGCACCAAACTTCTATTGTTTTTTATCCTCAACTTCTTAAATGTTATGTCCTGAAAACATCTCAATTTGGAAATCGGATTGGGGTACCTCATCTACATCTCACTGTCCTATCGGTCGGATATTTAACTCAAAACTATTTGAATTTTATTTAAGGTCTTTTGGCATCTTTGGCTGAGACCGAGACGGGTTATTTAGAGGATAGGAAGGGTATCGGCTAGAACCTATCTTAAGGTTACTGTCATTCTCCTGATGAAACTGAGAGGCCTACCCATTGCCGATCAAAAGTCCACGACGTTAGCGCCTGGACCACGAAGTCTGGGTAACTCATAACTGTATTATTTAACTCATGAGTTACCTCTTTGTCCTTGGTCCTATCCCATTCTGTATACGACCTCCCCCGTTCTCTCACTGCAAATATCACATCTTTACTGACGCTTTTCCTGTATACACATCGTGTCACCCAAAGTCAGGGACGTATTCAGGAGGGAGTCCGAATATCCCTCTTCCGAAATTCGAAGTTTCACGCAATATTAGTACAGTTTTAGGCCTAATTATGTATATTTAATATGATTTCATACCCAGACACACGTTGTATATTCCCCAGAAGGCCGTGGACCACCTCCCAAAATCAGCTTCGAGATACGTGATTACAAAAAGACTTGGCAACCACTACTCTCAAATCAAATGCTGATCTTCGGAAAATTAGTGAGTGTTGATCTAAAGTAATGGATCCCGACAAATCGAACTATATACGTGTATCATATGACCAGCAAGCTCAATAGCTACATAACAATTATCTTTCAACAGTACGCTTAAATCTATTACACGATATTTTACGACAGTTTGATAATATCGAAGTAATCCTAGACGAGTGCATCGAGTGAAAACTACACATTAATACAACGTGTAAGAAAGCCTTCTCGTCCCTGCCCTGACTAAGTAAAGCTGAAATGTATATCAAGACAATTCTGGTTAAATTAGTTGTATTCTCCCACATGGAATACTGTACCGTAATATTTACCAAAGAACTAACGGGGTTACTACAGAGTATACATAATGTCTATCTTAGATCCGTTTTTAACGTAAAGTATCCAAACCAGCTTACACTCTTACAATTTTGAATGCTTAAACTTAACGAAACTGGCTGTCTGTGTGTCTGTCTATGTAAATATTTTTTTAATGTATGTAGCTGGAAAACAAAAATCATTATTTTATGCAAAATATTCCAGATTATGTACAAGGTTGAGTGAAAGATGGCCTTAAGTAAGGTATACACCATAAGGTAATAAATTAATTAGTAAAATATTTCTATTCGTGCATTTTTCCCATCTTCGCCTGGTTGAGTTTTCTTTTACCGCTTCACAGGCAGTCCGTTTCTTTTTACATTTTATGCAGTCTTAAAAAACACTTCATTTGTTTTCTTCCTTGCAGAACGATTGCTGTATCCCTCTCTGCAACTTTAGGACGATTTGGAGCAATAATAGGAAACGTAATGTTTGGTTTCTTAGTAGATATGTACTGTGGTATTCCAATGTTTCTCATTGGAGGTCTGTTAATAGGTAAGAAAAAAATAAGTGAATTTTCTAACTGGTAATAGAGGTCTTGACATTTTAAAAACATCACTAATATAGTTGGCATACTATACTATAAACTTACACAACAAAGCTTTTTTCGACCACTACTGTATCTTACCATAAGTTTTCTTAATAGGTGATAGATTTAACAAAAGCTTTTATGATTGCTTCTGTACTTCAATGGTCTCCGCAGAGGGTGTCGTAAAAGATACTCCTCATTCTTCATTAATTTACTTATTATATTCGGAATTGTTATTACATTCCAAACAAAAACACACAAAGAAGAGATATGCAGAGCACTCAGAATATCTTAAGAGTAAATAAATAAAATCAGGAATTGCTATTCATATAACCAATGAAAATCCCTGTAAGAACAACAATAGCGTTAGGTTTGTTAGAGAAGCAAAGAGTTTAACTGCAATATTGATTAGAGAAGGATATCTCATTTGCCTCAATAGAAATAACAACAATTAATGTGCATGTTTAATCTAAACACGAGTAAATGTCATCAGTGTGTAGAGAATTAAAGAATTAGGCTCTCAACAATCAAATAATTATGGTCTTGCAACAATAAGAATTCAATACTTTGAAAATAACCATTACAAAATTAAATAATGATTCTATTAACAGTCTACTTGATAATGACTCCAGAAGCAGTCCAAACGTTGTGAGGTGTAAACAATATGTGAATAAGTGTGTTTACTGGTTGTTGTTAACTTATGGAGAACATGGATAACAATACTTGTAGCGTTTACAAAATATTGATTAAGGTTACCTTGCATTTTCTTGTAACAAGATATTGATGCATAATATGCGCAGCTTTCTCTTCAACAGGAGCCTGATGCTTCTTGATTGTAGTCAGTGATACCGCCAGACCCCTCCCTGTGGATGGTGTTTCCCCCGCAAAGTATCGACACCCCCACCCCCAACTTTAAAATTTTTGGTGCGAAAAATCTATAGGAACCGTACAAAACTTCACTTACACTCTTCCAATTTTGACTTTACGCCTCCCCAAACTGAAAATCCTGGAGGAAACCCTGATGGTAGTACATGTACGTGGGTGTTCTCGCATATGGGTGCACTACACTTCAGTAGATAATAATAGCATTTAACCTAATTTGCGTAGTATATTATATTGACATGTTTTGCAGCTCAGCTATATGTATAGCAAAATTTATAATTCTGAACCAAAAATATAGTGATTTATGACAACAACAATACATAATGTAACTATAATTGAAGCGCTAAATACTTGGAAGTTTGTATACATCATGGCCGCACAGTCTAAATATAGCAAAACTCAAATTCAGATCAAGATTATTTAGGGTAACACCATATTTGAAGGTCTACTACGGTATATTCTCAGTTGATGATTTTATAAAATTCTGTGGATTGGGTCTAAAACGGACAGTTTCTAAATATCAAGAGTTGCAAGAGACAGGTAGTTTAAATAATTCTCAAATATCTTCGAAATGCATTTGATATATATCATATCTACCCTGTAATATTATATTCGCACTTTACTGTGGTCGACACCAAGATGTCGGGAAACCAACATGACGAGAAAGGCACAGAATACCCTATCGTGAACATAGGATAGAATGGTTTACCGATCTAATCTTAAGACCGCTTTAGACGACAGCATTTATGCAACGATGAATCTTACGATTAGCAGTAGTGCCAGAGTGTGAAAGCAAGAATGCTACAGTAGGGCAAGATGCTATGGTATAAATCCATAACTTTTTTCTTTTTACGCTGGCACACTGCTTTAGCTAAGATTCATCGTACGAGAAATTGTATCGTCGAAAGCGGCCTTTAATTAACTATAACCACGGTAGTACAGAGATTGATGCGAATATTTTTTTTCGCGCATAACGCTCTAGTTTCTTAAGGAAACAAGAAAACACGCGCATTACAGAACTGTTACAAGGGAAAAGCTCATATTCAGGGACGGATTTATGCATCTAGGCCCATGACTTGCAGCGCCCCCTCCCTCTTCCTTTCCTTCTCATCCCTCCCGTCCTTTTCCCCTCCCCACCTTCACATTATGGCAAATTTCTCTCCTCTATTTTCTCGTCATTTATTATTATTTAATAACAATAATAATAATTACTCAACTCTGTTAATGCAGTTATTTAGAAAATACTGTTCAATAATAATAATATAATGGTATTAAATACATAGTCCTAGAAAGAGCAATTTTAATTAAATTACCCGTACTGTAGACTACTTATGGAAGACGTTAATTACACTGAACAAAAAGGTAATACAACCAATTTTTATTTACACAAAACACTTTAAAGTCTTTTTTTAAACATGTTTATTTAATTATACATACTCTTTGAATGTTGGACACCATCTTCGAGAGAATTTAACTCTTGAAGATACGGTCAAGTTAGAGAGAGAGAAAGGTTTGCTTCTACTGTCATAAGAGACAGGTTAGGATATTTCTCATTTTTAAGGTCTTTAACCATCTGTAGATAGGGTATAGAAATGTATCGGTCGGTGTCTTAGTTAAGGTACCATCCTGACGTTCCTGAAACTGAGGGAAACTCTGAAAACTTCAGTCAGGATGGCAGGCAGCAGGATTCAAATGCACGGTACCTATATATTGCGGGCCCAAGAAAGACAGGTTAGGAAAAGATACTTTAATATTCCTCATATGCATAAATCTAGTATAAATTACGCCTTCATAGAGTTCTTGATTACAAAGTATATGTTGCCCATTGGCAGGAGTATAAGTGACTGCATCGCCGAATATATAAAAATGGGAATAAATTATATTCCTAATCTAAGCACACAGTAAATCAAAAGAGATAGGAGGGGCTACTCATTTTAGAACTGAATTTTCAAGTGAAAAAGAGTGGTTTTCAACGAAATACTCTTTTTGGAGGGAAAATGTGATATTATCTAAATGGAATAACGATGCATTTTGATGTAATTTATTCTTCAAACTGCAAAGAGCGATTTCTCATCTCTTACGATGGTTTATTTCTAATCTTTTTACAGTGATTTACAATGTATCATGGCTTCTGGTCAATTTTGTACTCCGCCATTTCTTGCTGCGTAGATTATTGAAATATGAAGCTATACTATAAAATGTATCTTCTTATGTTTAGTTCAAATGACAACAGATAACCCGTCAACTTTTGGCAGTGACAGAAATATACCAGAAGACGACAGGAGTAACCGAGTGAGATATATATACAAGAAATAAAATCGTTCTTCTCTAGTACCTGACGAGACGAAAGAAACCATTTCGAAGACGTATTCTCGCAGTTGGACGGCTGACGGAGGGGTTTAAGGCGTTGGATAGATGGACGGAAAGTACCGAGTTCATATCTCTCCGAGATTAAGTTTTTTCTACTCTTTTTCATTCATAAGTACATTACTTTTCTTTGTTCCTACTTATGAATAAATGCTCCCTTTTTAATCTTTTTACATAGCCAACATTTTATAGCGTCATTTTCATGTTCAAGAGATAATCATTTTATCTGAATAGATGGAATTCACCGAAAAAATTTCATATCTACGTTCGCATCGAAATGGACTACCATAGATCCCATCTATTTCGAGCAGAAATTTCTCATCTTTCCTCCGTTGAAAATTCACTATAAATAAATGGTCTCTCTTTCCGCTTTCAAAAGATTAAATATTCCGCTCAAATCGAGGGAAATTCCGCTCTTGAATTTAGTGTGCACTAATGCTTTTTTTTTTTACTATTTCTAATAAATTAATCTAACTTCAAATTACCTGAAGTCAGTTATATACGATGGGTCGCTCGGGTCAGAAGTGATTGTGTTCGGCTCTCCTCCTACATGGTTCTTAATGAATTTTGCTAAATATTTTTTTCGTCTCGCGTTTTAAAGAGGAGATTTATATTTATTTTTTCCTTGTAAAGTGAAAGTTTCGCCCCTAGACCCGGGCCTAATGGTAAATCCGGCCCTGTTCAAACTACTCATGAAGAAATAGGCAAAGATAGACGGTATGATTCTATATGTTGCGGTTATCACTATTTGCATGATTTATTAGCAGTGCTTCTTCCAGAAGATTTTATTCGGGAGGCTCATGAAAATTATAAATAATGATATTCACTCGAATGTGCTAAAATATAAAATAACAATGATGTTACTTAATAATATACCGTACTTCCTTACTTAACCTAAAAATAACATCAAGAATATTTATAGAATGAGTTATTATATACGTATTTCAGTATACATATGAGCAGTGCTCGAAGTGGGCTTGAGAAGCTATGGGAACACTTGAAGAAGTGTCTAGAAAAGTTTAGGTACGCTTGTACCTAGTGACGGTGATTACCATTTGAAAGTAAAGGCAATGAGCTGCTTTGAAAGCCCATGGCTTTTAGTATATAATTATTCATTTCAAGACAGACAACTTCTCTTCATAGAACGTAAAGGATTATTCAAGTTGCTATGAATCCTTGATCAAACAATTAGGACTTCCATAATACATGCAATAAGTTTATATGAATATCTTACAATATATCAATTAATACTCTCTTTTAACTCAGATACTTACCTTAAATAATGCAGTAATTAGTTTCCCACTTTAAATTAAATCAACAAGTACGATTGATTTCATAAATTATGATTCCCATATTTAAACTTCGCGCACAATGAATCCATATATTTGTAGTATCAATAAATGTATTTTGTGACAGTCTTTCCAAAGGTAAATCATCATGTAATCATAAAATTGCTCAAACTTCCAATGAAATATCTTTATCAGTATACTGTTCTTTTTAATATCATGCTTTTCTTTAAAACTTAATACTTCTTCTTTCCGTCGACTTTGTATTGCTTTATTTCTTTGTTGTCTTTAATATTCTTTATCTCTTTGACATAAATAATTTTATATATCTAACAAATGAAAAAAAAAAAATATTTGTATAATTTAACACACTAAACTAGTTATGCAACACATTTCCCTTATATTTGTTGTTTTCTATTTCAGGAAGCAGCTTCTTATGTTTTGCGTTACCAAATACGGGTGGATCTATATTCAGTAGACGAGCTAACAAGCTCTAGTTTCTCTAAGAAGTAACAGGGTCTGATGCTACTGGACTATGGCAGCTACTTCCAAAACATTATTATTCGTCATTCTTTCCACATCATGATGAATCATAGTCATTATGTCACGGAAACAGTGTTTTAGCGTTGTGAAAAATCATCAGATCCTTCCTTACCTCTGTTTATTATGCGTTGTGCCTACAGGAAACTCTTGTGTGATGTGTACAATGTTAAAAGATTTTGATACACAATTGCATGTGTAATAATGACCTTATTGTTGTTGGATAGGTCATACATTTGTACAGTGTCAAATTTTCGGAGATCGAGATTAAAAGGGACAAATAAATGAACCTAAATGAATATAGTCGCCAAATAATATAATGAATTTTCTGGCATCATATTCAGTATAAATAATGTTGTGGCTGTGTAATCGATGTTAAGTTTGTGTGCAGAACATTTGTTAGTTGTTGTCGAGTTCCGTTGGTGCTACTACATCGCTTCATGTTGAACTTAGTCACTAATCAACATACAATCGAACAATAAGAAATCGATTTATAAGTTTGTTTCGAATGATTGCACTTACATGTCAATGTGTGAGATAAGCAAATGACCTTTAGTTGTTAAATAATGAATAACGTTTCCATTTGGTTATAATTTATATCATGGCATGAAACAAACAGTTTGCTCAACATTTGTTGTAGTTTGGAGAAAAGTATCCTTATCCTGTGAACCAGACATTTTCGACGATTCGTATTTCTTAATAAGGTTATTGCATATACTGCCGTTAGCGGATCTATTTTAGGTACCATATTGAAGTGATCACTAGTATAGTCGGTGTGTATCACCTATTTGGCATGTGGTAGAAACATATATTCCTGTCTATGGAGAATCGTCTCAATGCAATACGCTTCTATTTCGTACATCTCACAATTTCTCTCGTACATGAGGCTAAGTACAGACGACCTAAGTGGTATTTAATTGTAATCCTACAAATATTTAAGACTTACCTTGTAAACAATAGTTATCTCAACAGTATCGAACTGTACCTACCTTTGTATACTTGTTTTAAACTTTCCTTGTATTAAATTCGCATATTAATTTAGTACAAGGTAAATTATTATTCGGTTACCTTGTAGCATCTTTCTATCTGAGACGAGAAGTTCTTATTTCTATGTTTCATCGACTTGTTTATGGATCATAGAATACATAGAACTCAAGAAATTTGCCTTGTACTAAAATGTTGTGTAAGTTTATCAAAAGTAAAATATAGATTTTTTTTATCTGTGGCGTCTCTTCTGTTCCCTTCTTTTAACGAAACCTATATCATTCTGAATTAACTATGTTCTTTTATGTATAATTTAAATTATCTTATTTATAATATTAAATGTAAATTGCATCAGAAATGTTTCATTTAGTTTCATTTCCATTCGTCCCATCTCGCCTGAATCGTTTCTAGTGTACTAGCATATGTCTATTTATCAAAAGTAGAGGTACAAAGCTGTAATTTATTGGGGTGTTAGGAAATAATTAATCGAAATGTACAAGACCCACATTCAAACCTCCCTGTTTCATGTTCACAAACGAATGGAACTGTGAGTAACACCAGTTGAAGACCACAGTAATAGGCAGTCTTCACGTCATAAGAAGTGTAGCGGCAGGTGTCGTATGACGTGTTACAGTACACTGTGAACGTGTTGGAACAGTGTGATTTACGGGTAATTTTGCTACGTGAGTTCAAAGTGGGACGTATCGTACTGTAGTGAGGGCATGGGGCGTAGACTGAACATCAGAATGGACAGTGTGTTGCTGGTTTAACAAATTTGGTGTCGGGAATGACGATGATGCAGGGTAGATACAGACGCTTTAAAGGCATATGCGGAGGCTAATCTACGTGTGCCACCGTCAAGGAACTTGCCCGACAGTTCAACGTTTCCAGTTGAGCCATTTCCGACCATCTACATAAAATAGGGAAAGCGAAAATAATAGACAACTGGGTACCGCATACCCACCGATGGAGCATCAAAAGCAGCAATGGTTGAACATCTGCAAATAACCTGTTGTTCCGTCACCTACTCGATTGTGTTGTGACGTATGAATAGAAGTAAATTCTTTCCGATAATTGCAAGCTAAGTGGGCAGTAGTTGGATGTTGGGGAAAACCCGTAAACACTTTATAAAACCAAAGTTGTTACAGTTGTGGACAGCACTGGGTGTAGAAAACAGCCGTTGTGAGTGAATAGGAGAGGTTCACTGCCTCTATTACCGATCCAGACTTGAGACTATACTGTTGCAGCTAATGGGTAACAGCTGCATTTTTACTTATCGTACTTCCCTCTGACGCATACGAAATTCCACTACTGTTATTTCTCGTTAATGATCCCCTTAAATGTTTTATTTTAAACACTGGTACGAAAATAAATTCCCTAATTCATTTCTTCGTTTACACATATTTAATTGTCTAATATAACACTAGTTTCATTTGAAACAATTGGCGGAGAAAGAGGGAGGAAAACTAACAGCGACTGGAGCGTTGCCGCTTGACTATGGCAATCCGAAGTGAGAGAATGGCTTCAAAGAGCTAAGTTTCGTTGCTTTTTATTTAGCGGTAAAACCGAAATCGCTGTTGCCGTAAGAGCAAAGAGCAACAATCTACTCTTAAGTCTGGACGGATAATAGCATACCTTGTTAACAGCCACATGTCAAAATTAACGAAACAGAAGCAGTGATTGAAGGAATGAAATACATTATCCGGGCTTAGCATCAACAAACTACAATATGTTTATGCATCTAAGTCACTTCCTAAATAACGGGATATTTGAAACAAGGTAGTGTAGTAAGGACGTTATTGCCTCAAAGACCCAATATTTATTTACGGCCGAGATTGAAATTCTTGTGAATCGATGATATTGCTCTGGACGGAGATTATTTCTAGTGACATAGGTTTTTACTCCATTCCAAAACTCAGTAGCAGGTCAGTAGCCAAGGGATATAAGGGCACATCCCTCCTACGAATACTTTACATATCTATACATGTATGTGTGGATATTGTCATAGTCTTAGCTTCCTATTGTTTTCGGCTGGCTACGAACGTGCTCAGTGGTAGCGTGAGGTACAAAAACGGGCATTTATTTCCGAACAGACTAGTAGTAATAAGCAAAACATGGAGCTCAATACGCTCCTCTCACTCAAGAATTTAAAAAGTAACATGAAAGATTGAAAATGTGTGTTAATGATCGAGATAAATTGGATCAGATTTTCTTGTAACTGGAATCAGATGTGGTTATTTGCATAGTTATGGCGTCAGCTGCTTTAACTGTATTAAATATCATTATCCATGTCAAACTGAACACACCTAGAAAGGCTGCTTTGTACATAAATAAATCAACACTTTCATTTCTTAAGATGGAGAAAGACTTAAGCTAAACATTCAGTTTATATGAATGTTTAAACAAACGGAGGAAGCAACCCTAGTACTAGTACAATACAAGTTAACTTCATACATGAAGTTATGAATGAAACAAGAGGAATACAATTTCGAAGATGTTTGTGCGACGTCATCTCTAACTTTAAATGTCACCCCACTCAGTTACTACTGTAGTCAGTCCAGGTTGAATGGTCAGCATGCAAATATTCGCGCGAGCATCCCACCGTATTTACATCGGATGTCATTCTGTGGAACACCATCAACAGTACCTAGATGGTCAGATTGAAAATGCTAGTTGCTAGTTGAGGATGAGCCTCAAAATTGTTCATGAATGGCGGCGTAACGGATTCGATCACAATTCTGATGCGAACGTCCGCCGTTATTCTGTGGAGGATAACAACGGGAGTGGTCCTGTTATTACATGAAATCTCCCTCATCCATTATATCTGCTGTCCGACACTGGATGGGACTTGCCAACAGATATTCATCAAACCTCCTCCTGACTCATGTACGTTTATTAACTGGTATAAGATCGGAAATCATTCTCGTCCGTAAAGAGCACAGATACTAATGCTGCCTTCCAATGGAGTCTAGCGCGAGATCACTAAAGACGCATTTAGCGGTACAGAGGAATGAGCCGAAATACATCGAAGGACACCACTCTCCAGTATACTGTTCAAAACACTTCATGTTGTAATACCTTAGAACTCCTCGAATTGCCAATGCAGGATTCTAGCGATTCGCAAAGGCCAAAAAAGGAATGTACCGATTTTTTTTCAATCAGTGTGCCGTGAAAGTCTGGAACCCAATCTTCTGATAGCAGTGTCTTTGGAGAATTCTTCCCACCAGTTTTAGACGGTACAGACGTCTCGGGCCATTATTGATGAAGAAGAATCCATCCATCCTTTCGTAAACCTACAATCACAGTTTAACTCAAATTGTGTTAATTGCTCACAACGTACGTTGTTGTCATTTACGATGCATTCTGTATATGAATAGCACATGTTACAATGCCCTCTCATAGTAGCACTAACACTAATGAACAACTCCACAGGTGGCTACTGAAAGAGCGACCTTGTAACTTGTATCAACGTAACCCATCGTCTGCTGGCCAAATCTAATTCGCTTAACATAATCATTCTTACTGTTGGAGTTTGGTTTTCCATCAGTGCATAAATCCGTCAACTAAAGTATTACAAAGGAGTAAATCCAGCAGGCAGAGAACGAAGGTGCCCATGGTACTCTGTTTTCAGAGGTGGAAGTTTTCAACATCAAACTCTCATGGAAGATAAGTTGTTCTTCGATATTTTTTGATCGATAGTCCTATGTGGATACTTCTCTCTTTCTGATAATTTTAACATTACGAATTTTAAAATTAATCGGGCACATTAACCTGATGAGCCTCCTAAAAGCTTTGCGATACGATACTTTATGTGATTTGACTAACTGTTAGTAAATGCAAGTTGTCGTGTACTTGGTTACTACCAGCAGCAAAACTAAAAGAACACATAGTATCAGATACTACTGTGTATTATGTTTTTGCGTAGGTCCCTAATTAAACGCACTGAAAGATTGCAAGTGCGTAATACACAAACATGGCCCTGAGTACACACGGACCTCTTCTTCAGCTTCTAGAAAGATGCTTGACAGGCAGAGAACATTTCCTCATCCCTGAAAGCACATCCAAGTGGCTACCAATGCTCTCAGGTGTTCCTCAAAGATACTCTCTAGGTCCTGTTTTATTTTTCCTCTATGTTGATGAGTTATGTGAAAACATAGATAAACCGTGCTCCGTACTTCCCTATGCTGATGACTGCAATTTTTTAAAGTTCATATTATAAAGGACACTTTTTCTCTTCAAACCACTATAAATCCAGTCGAAAAGTGGTGTAATAATTAGTTACTGAAAGTCAATCCTTCCAAAACTGCTGCAATGCGATTCACACTTAAAACTCATAACACATAAGGTACGTACACCTTATAATCATCTAACATATATCATGGGTAAACCATTACAAGGACCTTGGTATTATATTTGATGAAAAGCTCAATTCTACTCCGCATATTGAATACATAACTTCTAAAGAACTCAAACTTCTTGGCCTTCTATACAGATTTATAGACATTACGGATTTCAGAGCTCTTCGATCATATTCTCTCACTTGTGTACTTCCTTATACTGAGTTCTTTTATGTAGAGATTATCAATCTTATATTTCTCTTCCGTCGCATCTGATCTTTCCCTTATAGTGCAGTGCAATTACTCCAGAATTTGACCAAACCTATACATTTAAAATAAAAAGATGAGACATATTGGAATATTTTCTACGTATCGCTGTTATTATTCTCCAAAAAATTGAGTTGTGTGTTTCCACCATTTTGAAAAAACAGTCCGCCATCTTGGATTTCCTATCTGCACTTAGTTTATGAGGCTTAACTCCTAAACCAATAAACCCATAAGGCTCATTCTTTTTAGTACATGTCTAATATAACCGGCAATAGAAAATGTTATCAATTTTTGGTAATAATAAAAAGAAACTGCAATAAAAATCATTTCTCGTTGTTCTATCCTGAAAGATAAACTTAATAAAATACCAAAAATTTACACCGTTTGAAACCCAACAAGTGGTCGCCATTTTGAACAGTTAGCGCCAAAAAACTGCTTTTGCATTTATTTCATAGACGGTGGCCCGTGCAAAATTTTTGCATGAGTACAAAATGAAAGATTGTATTTTTTTCTGAGTCACCATTACCATTTTCATCTAGAACAGACGGTTACAAATTTATGACTGGTTTTAATGTTGCCAATTTAAACTCTAACAGAAAACGTATTAAAAAAAAATTCAAGGTGAGGCAAAAGTCTGGACTCTGCTAAGTCAAACATAGCTATAGGGTAAATAACACAATAACCACTGGCCTTACAGGCCGAAAGGTCCTGAGCCTGCCCCAACATCTGTCCGCAGTTGGTGGAACTGCGTAAACCTGAGTGACGGCAGTGGGGTCAGCATTACGTGTTACCTTGACCACGAACAGGCGTATCAGGCAGGGGCTTTCTAGACCAAGTGGTTGTCACTTCTTTATTCACGTGATTCCCCAGTTTGCCTTACGACGCTGGGTGGACGCCGAAAAGTGGGGTGCTTCAGCCGGGAATTGAACTCGGAACCACGCGGACATGAGTCCAATGTTCTAGTCACTAGACTGTGGAGGGTAGCAACTTTGTTGGATGATATATTATTCCTTTCAGCATGGTGATGGTTGAAATTATATACGATGACGTACATTTCGTTCACCCGACATCAATACAATCTCTATGCGTTCAGCTTTCGTGAGGACCATCTTCAATTAGTGAACTGAAACGAACAATAACGGAAAAACCGTTACAAATCTCACAAACCTTTAGAGATAGACAAAAACCAACCAGTTATGAATTCCCGAGGAAATTTTAGTGCTAGTTGATATGTAACACACATTCCTTCCTATTTCAATTTTTCAGGTTGAATCCAAGATGGAGGATTGCAAGATGGCCGCCGGAACGTGGTATAGTCCGTTTCATTTTCCTCGTCGCCTATAACATCCCTGTCTGTCTCGTATTTTCTATTTTATTCGAATGTTTTGTATAGTATGGCCCCACCCTGTATAGTATTTTGAATATTTATTACCAGGCTCACCATACACTAAAATGCATGCAAAATAGAATGAAAAGTCCCTAAAGTCGAAGTTGTCATGTTACAATAACATGACAAATTCTACCTTAGCAACTTTTTTTATTATTATTATTTCTGCACGCGTTTTAGGCTCTTTTAGGGCTACAAAATGCAAAAACATAGCATTTTGAGGAGTTCCGAGTGCCCCATCACAGAACCTCACATGATTTTAAAACGTAACACAGAAACAAAAATTAACTTTGATCAACTACTTTTATTAAATTTCCTCATACAACTTTAAATCTAAAAAAGCGCCAACCAAGAGCACACGTGGAAACAATGTCTCTGTTAAGTTGCGTGTGCAATAAAAACAACCATCGAACCTGAGTTACCTAACCTCCAAGTGCTCTTGAGCACTACTTTTATTAAATTTCCTAATGTGTATATACATAAAAAACGAGCAAATGGTAATAAGCGACAGTACCAGGTGCGTAAATATGAAACCGGAATTTATGTATAGAAAAGACAGTGATTGGATGACAATGCTAAGAACTATTAGGTAGATTTCGAAGAAAATATACCTATTGAGATCGGTACGATAT